>WWET01001229.1:289971-307340 GCA_011038615.1 Limnodynastes dumerilii
AATAATAATAATAATAATTATTATTATTATTATTATTATTATTATTATTATTATATCAATTGTATAATTGCCATGGCTATAGTGTTATAGCCTGTCACAATTTGGTGGCCATTTTGATTAGATTATTTCCCCTCATATAAATAACTAAACTGATCAAAAGGACATCCCAATCTCCCATGTCTCTGTAAGGGGACATGATGACACACACACTCCTAATATAGATATTTGTACAATCAAGAAAAAAATTCCATAATCTTTATACTCCTATTATAATGTGGTGTAATTTTATAAAGTATTCATTTTATAGTTTTGTTAGGTATATAGTTTCTATTGGTTCCATTTAAAGATTTCTGAAAAAAATGTCAGATTATCAATTAAAAAGCTTAGGCTACTTTATAGTGTGATTGCTTGATAGTGAAAGCAGGCTTCAACATGTAACAGGTTGCTTGAAATATTCAGGAGATCAGAGAGAATTATATAGATATAATTAAAATTGAAATAAATATATGCTAATGATAAATATTACCTTGGGAGCCCACAAAAATTTGAGGCATTCTGGTGGGACCAAATGAAGCACCGGATTCAGAATTAATAACGGGAGGTCACTTACGCATGCTAGGTGCATGCACCCTCCAGATGTTACGCTAGGGTTACTAGTCCATTTCCGCTTTAGCGGGGGGGACGGGGGACCATGCTAAGTGTACAGTGTGGGACACTGCAGCAGATCAGCGGTCATATGGACCGCTGATCCTCATGATACCCTTAATGCAGGCTTATGGCAGTGTAAGCTGTGCACTCCCCTCTCTCTCGCGTAGTTACAGACCCCCACACGCACAGAAAACGTGCAGGGGTCTGAATCTGGTCCAAAGTGTTTTGCCACAGTGCTGCGCATCAGAAAGATCGTTACTAGGCAACCTGACCGACATTGTGCTGGTCGTTTTAGGATGGCAATGTCTGGCTAGGTGTTCAGTTTGATTGTCGTGTACTGTGTCTACTGTTCACTATTTCCCGGGTTTGGACCATTTTGTCAGGAACTAGTGTGTGCCCAGCATTTGGAAAGATGATGCTTATATACAAAATATATATACAATATACAAAATATATATACAAAATATGTACAATCACTTTCTTTTAACATGTCTAGCAATGACAGTCTCATACATTATTTTTGGTTGTAGAGCTACGCAAACAAAAAAAAAAAACAAGCCAAGCATTAAATGTTCAAAAGTAAAAGTAAACTCAATCACCTTTGAGTTACTTTTAGGGCAGTACTGTGCCTCAAGGGAGACTTTTCTGCCATACAGCACTGAGATCAATAGTTTAAATTAAGGCCTTACCTTATCTGTGTGGAGTTTGCATGTTCTCCCCCTGTCTAATAGGGTTTCCTCTGAATGCTCCAATTTTCTTCCACAATGCCCAACAATTATGCAGTTTAGACTGTAAGCTCCAATGGGGCACTGTAAAGCACTAAGCATAGTGCTATATATATATAACGGTATATAACTGTTAATAAGATGTGTAAACAATAATTTTCATTGATTCTGCCATTCACACCAATTGTGTGTGGGATTTGACTCATTTGCAACATTGTCAGGATCAACCTCATTCTGAACTAGTGGGACAGACAGACAGACAGATAGATAGTTTATCCAAGTCTATTAATATGAGGCTCCCTAGTGCAGGGTCTGTGGATATATGTGTATTTGTGTGTAGCTGTCTTCAGTTGTTTATTGGTGAGTTTTTCAGCTTTTACTATTGTCTTCAGCAAGAAAAGAGCATGAATGTGCTGTTCAGACTGAGCTCAGATGACCTACTCAGTCATTGCAGAATATTCAACTTGTCTTGCTTTAAAATACTCCTGTTTTGCTTTCGGATTAGGTTTTGTGTCTCACAAATGTTTTTTATTTTTTAGTATGCACTAAACTGTTGATTTTTCCATTCCTAACGGTCCCAAGATTTGTTTTCGTTTTTCCAGTCCCTTAAAAAGGGGGGCTACATATTAAATAGCTGTAATATCTGAAATCATCCTCCAATTTTGATGCAAATACTCTTAATATAAAGTTGATAGTCCGCACTTTAAGCACATTAGATAACTGCAAATTGAATATGTTTTGGTAAACAGCTAGAATTTCAAATGTGGGTTTTTAAACAACCTAGTCTGACTTTTGAGTGCACATATTTAAGGTGAGACAGGAATTTACTATACAAAATCTCATTAAAAAAATGCACTAGATCTTTAGAGAGGGGAAGTATGTCTGTCAGACACTTCACAAGTGAGGAATGAGGAAGACGTCTTGCAACAGATGATCACATTAGTTCCTATTTTTCAGAAGCTGTTTGGTTTCACGTGGATGAAACATATCCATGCTTCACTGCAGCATTACATACTTGCTTCTATTTCCATGAGGGCTTCAGGTAAATAATCAGTTTGTAATTATTCATGAACTGGGAAGCCAGCGAAGGTTAGTAATATAAAGGTCAGAAAAAGATATGGAAACAGAAAGCTAAGATAATGGTCAGAAAAAGATGTGGACACAACGCTAAGGGATAGATGTGATGTAAATGGGTTTGGTTTGCTCTAGGCTCTTCACAAAGGTTTGCCATTTATATGCTTAAATGATTGATGTTTTAATAAAAATTATTTGACAATCTTCACTTTCTTCCCTCTGCTCTCCTTTCTCTTTCTCTCTCTCCCTCAGAAGTGAAACAAGCAAGTGGTGTGCCCAGGTGCAAAAATATGTTACCTTCACTCCCAAACCCTCTAAATAAAACCCAAAGTCAGTGACCTAAATGTTATTGTAATTTAGTATAATGCTCCATTGCCAGCCCTCTCCACCCCACAATGCTCAGATGCCATGCTTTCTACACACCGCACCCATTCCACCTTTCCATACATACATACATACATACATACACTGCATCTATGCCACCTCTCTCTATACACACATACTGCACCCAAGCTACTCATCTCTACATACATTGCACCCACACAGAGGCGGAACTAGCGAGTTGTGGTCCCAGGTGCAAATAAATATGTTTTGGCCGTGATGAAATTCCAGGTAACTCGGTGGGGAGCTTCAGCGGTGCAGTGATGACGGCTGTGGGCCCTTACATCAGTGTGGGCCCTGGTGCCATTGCACCTATTGCACCAATGGTAGTTCCGCCCCTACTGGTGGTCGACCTACGTTGAGGCCCTGAAGTTTGAACTGTTATTGAGCCCCTTTGCAACAACCAACAATAGGGCAACATCCAACAAGGTCTAAAGGACCAAATTGCGGAGAATGGGGTGTGGGGTGGAGTCCTTGAAAATGGACCATGCAGTGAGCCTTTTTTCACCATCAACGATGGCTTGGTAACCGCTGTTATCTTCTTCAATGCATGCAGTGATACTGGCAGCAGCTCTCTGATCTGCACCCGACCAGATCCTAACAGCCATCCTCGGGTTGGAGCTGTAGACAGAGTGTCTGTCGGCCAGTACTGATTAGCAGGAATTTCTAGGTATTCAGAAACTCCCCTTGTATAGAGCATATGCTAAGGTCAATGCTAATCATAACCCATTGGCTTATGATTTTTATCACTAAAATAACCTAATTTTAGTGACACACACTTGAAAAAAACCCTCAGATTTTGTTGAAAAATGCACTCTAAAATAGAAACGAAAAAAAGCTGCTTCAGAACCCCTTAGGGAAGCCTGATTAGGGGCCCTGAAGCTTAAGCGTCATTAGTTTCATTTGCTTCATTAGTTTCATAGTAGACCCACCACTGCATACTACCACCATCTATTCTTACATTGTACCCATGGCAACATCTCCAAAAACCTCCCTAGGACACTGCCACTCCTTTTTACTTACACACATTGTATAAATGAAACCCATCTCAACGCACACTGCACCCTGTCCCCCTCTGTATTCACAAACATTGTAGCATTGCCTCTCCTGTCCCCACACATACAAATATACTGCACCTATGTCACCCCTCTCCACATGCAAATACAACACTGCACCCATGCCACCTAACTCTGCATGCGCTATACTCTTTCCATCCCATTCCATATAACAGGACCTATGATACCCCTCTCTAACACACGATACCCTCAGAAGGATCTTCACATAAGACTGCATCCTATAATACCCTGTACATACACCATAAGGGACACTGTACAGCTACCACTTACCGCTAAGGTTTTTACATTGTAATACAACTCCCACAGGATATGGTACACCCGCTATCGCTAGAAAGTCCTTGACCCATACCCAAATAAGGGACATTTACAGTACCACATCTGCCTTACATTGTGGGAGGTCCATTTGGACCCACATTGGAACTTTCGGTTAAAACCCATATGTGTTTACTACTTTCATATCAAAAACTGCTATATTGCTTGCTTATTGCCTATATATGTACATTGATTTTTGATTTTAGCTTGTTACACTTGTGAATAAATTTTGACAGATTAGAGAAGCGCCTTTGGTAACCACTTCCCACATATACTCTGCATAGGGCTAGGGGCATCCCTATTTAAACCATATACGGTTGCATCTCATATTGGTGAATAGCGCAACCCTGCTTTCATTATCTTCATTTCTTTAAGACCTTAGGATTTATCAATTACAGTGTGCATTAAGAAAACATAGGTTGGAGGGAGCTTATTCAGTGTTTAAGGACTTATCATACAAAACTGTGGTTTTATTTCTCATTATCAGAATCTATTGGACTATTCATTCCGTTCTAAAAAGCAGAAAATGTATTTATTTATTTACTGATTTTTTCTTGGATATTCTTATTCTCAATTTTATTAAATTTTTTATTCTTTATTTATTTGGATCTCCTCATATTTATTCCCTCTCTGGTTTATGCTATATATGAATTACGTATTTATTGTATCTTGACTAGTATTTATTGCATTTTTACCATTTTTATGAGTGAACTTTAAGTATACCATTTCCATGAGATTATCATTGTGTTAGTCCAGATTTATTCACCTTATGAAGCAGCTATATGTCTAATCTGTACTTTGATATGTATATTTATTCATTGCACGTATTTATTTATTTATTTATTTATTTATTCATTTACTATAAAGGGATATTAACATTTTACTGTTGGATGTGAATACCATTTAATATTATTTATAAACAATCATTAGTTGTAGTGGTAGAGAAGAGTTTTTCATCTCATCAGTCTTTTTCTTGGTGATTTTACATTGGTAGGTTTGTGGACCCTCCTAGGTGAGAAAGAACTGCAGCAGCACCCCCAGCGCCATATTCCACTACATATATCTCTATTTAAAAAAAACTACTACAAAATTGGATAAAAAAATCATTCTCCTTCTTTAGTTTTGTTGAAACATAATTTATTTCACATATGTAGGATGGATTGAGTGGGCACAATCCTGGATAAAGAGAGAAGAGTGGAAATTTTTTTCTGGTGTTGGAAACCTATATTTCTAAACTGCACTGAGATATACCGTTCAAAATATACAATCATTTAAAGCTACTGCTTGGTATGAATATAAAATTATTTTTAATTATACACCGACAGGAACATCTTACCTGGTAGCTAATTTTTTAAACCCTATAATCTTGTGTGTCCCCTCTGGGTGTACTCCTTTAAACTATCTTATGTACTGGTGCAAATGTAACAAAATATAAGTATGAATTAATTTCTTTGTAATCATTATGGTCATCTTTATTCTGAATGCAACCAATAAAAAAAAATAAAAATTAAAAAAAGGATTTAAAAAAAATCTCTACTTATACATACTCTATAGTTTAATCATTACTGATTTAATAGGGTCCTGCACATGAACCTCCGGTTACAGAGGTCTGCTCCACCATGCAATCTTATTTCCCTCACACTTATGTCTTTTTCTGCGCAGGACCATACCTTAACATTTATGCAAAAGCCTCACTTAATGTAAATGAGTATTGTATGTATGTAAGGGCTTAGATAATTTAAATACCCCCCCCCACACACACACAATGGGCCTGATCCAGATCAACGATGTAGCATCGCTGACTACCCCCTGGCACTCCCCCTGTGCGGGCGTATGGCCCCTTCCTTACGCCGGGTGAAGGCTCCCTGCGGACACACTTTAAACATGCTGCACCGTCTTTCCCCCAAATCGGACCAGCTTCCAACACGGACATCTAGATCTTAAGAATGGAAGCTCTTTGGGCCGGCTACAGAACTATGTCCGACAGGGGACTTACACAAGTCATATGCATAAGTCCCGTGTAGGAACATATGCACGCCAGATGTTCTGCTAGCGTATCTGCAAACATACTTAACTAAGTTACATACGTCTGTAGGTACGTTGAAGGGGCCGACCCTTCATTTATGAGTGCTGTATCTCCGCCATATGGTGGGGAATCAGCATTTAATTGAGGGGTCGTGGAACCACCATTACAACGCAGATCAAGTCATCAATATTAAGGTAACCTTCTGGAAACGTAAGTGTCCAGAATAACTACCGTTAGAGGGGAGTGCCGGGGTCATGCCCTCCCCTCTACACTGCGTAACTACAGACCCGTAAAGCATGCGGGGGTCTGGATCTGGCCCTTTGTGTGATTAAGTCTACATTTTTAAGTTTGGCTTATCACCTTTGGTACATCTCTTTAAAGATTATGATGACATGGGGCCGTATTTACAGATCCGTTTTCACAGCAGATTGCGTGCGTATTTTTAGGAGAGGATTAACTGCGCATGCGTAGTAACTTTTTACATGCAAATTACGTAGTATTTACGCACGTACGATCTACGATTGGGCGCTTCCATAGTAACGCATTAGAGCTACGGCTGCCGTACTAGCGACGGCGGCCGTAGCTCAGGATCAGGCCCAATGTGTGCGGACACACTTTAAGCATGCTGCACCGTCTTTCCCCCAAATCGGACCAGCTTCCAACACGGACATCTGGATCTTAAGAATGGAAGCTCTTTGGGCCGGCTACAGAACTAAGTCCGACAGGGGACTTACACAAGTCATATGCATAAGTACCCTGTGTAGGAACCTTGGCGCATATGCACGCCAGATGTTCTGCTAGCGTATCTGCAAACATACTTAACTAAGTTACATACGTCTGTAGGTACGTTGAAGGGGCCGACCCTTCATTTATGAGTGCTGTATCTCCGCCATATGGTGGGAAATCAGCATTTAATTGAGGGGTCGTGGAAGCACCATTACAACTTGATCAAGTCATCAATATTAAGGTAACCTTCTGGAAACGTAAGTGTCCAGAATAACTACCGTTAGAGGGGAGTGCCGGGGTCATGCCCTCCCCTCTACACTGCGTAACTACAGACCCGTAAAGCATGCGGGGGTCTGGATCTGGCCCTTTGTGTGATTAAGTCTACATTTTTAAGTTTGGCTTATCACCTTTGGTACATCTCTTTAAAGATTATGATGACATGGGGCCGTATTTACAGATCCGTTTTCACAGCAGATTGCGTGCGTATTTTTAGGAGAGGATTAACTGCGCATGCGTAGTAACTTTTTACATGCAAATTACGTAGTATTTACGCACGTAAGTACTTTAGGCACGGACTTGTGAATCGCACCTAGGGACATACATACTGTGGCACGTGGTTTAAATCCAGACAGTAGTAGTTATGTGACAGTGGGTGGGGGAGAGCATTTAAATGGGCATTTGAGGGTGCGGTTAGAAAAATAAGCCTGTACGTATCATATGCGCGTAAGTATACACGTAGAGTTAAAGGTGCCCTATGGAGGCGGAAGTCACCGAAAACCCGTCCGTGCGAGGGGAATGTTATGGGTGTTGACTTTCTACGTGCGTGCATAAAAACGCAATACGGATCTGTGAATATGGCCCATGGTCAAGAATACATGCAAAACTGTTTTAGAGCATTCCCTTACTTTGCACCTTATATTTAAGACCACCCATTACAAGTGCAGCTTGTGTCACATAGAAAATGTTTTACTTATTTTTTTAAAATCTAGGGAAGGTGGAGCATTGAGTCCCAGACATATAATTAATACAAAATGCAAAGAAAAGATATTCACAATGATATGTCTATCTTTTAAAATAAACTATTTACAGACCCTTATATGTTTTTGGTTGTTCTTTTATTATAATTTTTTTTTTAGTAACCTAAAAAGATAAACAAAAACAGTTTACTTAGTTTGATCTGTTGGCTAGATTAGCTAGGTTTGCAAAATACTTCTTCTCTTGTATCTGATACCAGCTGGAGGGGATGCTCGGCTATGGGCAAATACTTACACATGAGGTGGCAATGCCTCAGGATCAGAGTACTGTTGGTTGACATAAAACATTTTCTCCACAATATTTCAACTTACAATTAATTTTTTCCCCAATATTTTCTTCTCCTCCTCGTGATTCCTGGGGCTGTTTGGCCAAAGAAAAGCCTAATTCTCCACTAAACATCTGTGATGTCAGTTTAATGCCCCAACATTGCCAGCCATGATCAACAGGCCATGGTATGTATACAAAATGGAATTTATGGCGCGCATCTTACTCCAGCAAGGTCTTTTTGTGAAAATTGGGAGCCACCCTCTCTATCATTTAAAAATGATTGGGTGACATTCCTTTTAGCCCACTCTCAATCTTTTATTCTCTTAATAATCTTCAATTCTATTTCCCCCTTCTATTCTTTTTCTCTCTTTGGACGTTTGTCCACCGGTTATCTACCCTTCTTTACTTTACTCCCCCCAATGCATATAAATAAAAATGGGGTACCAAGTTTATTTTTGCACTAGAACCTTTATATTTAATATTTGATTTTCTATTAGACTGTATATAGAGAAATTTTGGTGCAATCATTGGACCTGATTCACAGATAAGAGTGAGTTGGGTGAGGGCAGATCCGCACCTAACCCACTCTTCCAGCCCCCAACCCGCCCCCTTTTTAAGTACCTTATGGCACTTATGAGTGCCATAGGGCTACCTTATATCTCTGTGCAATGTCCGTACGGACAATGCACCTCCCCGTCTCAACCTCGCCAGCCCCAGCTAATCTAAATACCTCTCGCCTCCCACTTTTTCCTAAAAATGCTGAGGTGGCATTACGCCCCCTTTATGGACATTAATTCCTGCGTGCGATCTTTAAAGACCGCACCTACACGATCTACATACCGATCTGGTACATAGATAGCATAAATGAACTACTATGCATGAGCTTCTTAAGTGTGAATCAGGCCCATTATGACTGAAAGATATGCACTGTCATTTATTTCATACCATGTTGGTAAAAAACATAAAGGTAAACTACTGCTACTGACCCGAGGGAAATGGCTTTGAAATGTGTAATGTATGTTTGAAATGTGAATGGGAACAAGCCTTACTTGCTGCTAATTAGAAAGTTATGGTTGAGCCATGTATCTGCTCATAATAATTTAGCAGTCTTGAGTAAGTTATGGGACTTGCATAACAGGCACAATGAGGAAGATCCTGCTAGGGTCTGTAGGTATGCTCCTGTAGCGGGGAGTGCACGCACCCTGCACTCCCTGCTGTCGGTAGGAAATCTGGACACTTTCATGTCCAGATTCTTATCTTAACTTTTATGGCAGCAGACATAGTTGTAACAGGGCTTCCCCGCCCCCTCATTTACATAACTATCCCCGCCTATATGGTGAAGGGTCTGCCCCTTCATTGTAAGTACTAATGTATTTCATTACGTACATTAGTACTTAAGCACAGAGAACATCTGGAGCACACATGCGCAGAAGGTCCCAGACAAGGGACTTACGCAAACGACTTGCGTAAGTCCCCTGTCACCCGGAGTTCAGGATCTGGCCCAATGTGCTCATATTGATATTTTTCAAAGGTTGGAATACATTGGAAAGGGCTTGTCATGCATATTAAACTTATTAGTATGGGAATATTAAAATAGAGAAATGCATACAATTAATACAAAAGTTATGCAATTAATTAGCATCTGTTTTGGCACTTTGTCAACCTTTGCATAGTATTATTTCAATTATCAGAAGTAAACATTTGCTAACTAAAATATTAGATTAACACTACAGAATTAAGAGAATGAATGCTCCCCACAAACATCAATCAGAGTTTACAACATCATGGACCAGATACAGATCTAGTATCAATGTCAGTCGGCTGCTAAAACCTAAGTTTCGTGTGTGCGAGGGGAGGCCACTCCCCTCACTTGCAAGGGAATTCTGACAGCAAAATGGGGACTGTGTGGAAATTAGGATTGCATGTTATAGTTTAACTGCACAATCTACATTTCATGGATAAGCCTCAACATAAATAACTGTGGAGGATTAGGTTTAATAAAACAATCTTATGTAGATAATATGGTCAAGTGTCACAAAGGTGCACTTTAAATGTGGTCCATCAGAATTCTAAGAAAATAGATGATTGTTCGTGGTTTAGGCTGGAATCCATTTCTTGTCACTGTTGTAGAGAAAGGACTGTTTTCCTGGACATTCAGGATGATAAGCACCTGTGTTTAAAAAAACAAAGAACCAAAAATATTACTGATTGTTATTCAAAATACATTACGGATTGTCAATATAGATAATGCAGTAAAATAATACCAATGTGGTGTGCAAACGTTATTAAAAATAATAATTATTTTTATTTATTTAATAAAATTTTTTATATAGTAGCGCTTCACAATTCGTAACAATTATTATAAACAAGACTGGGTAGGTAAGGGGGACCTGCTCACAAGCTTACACACTGTATTGGACAGTGGGTTTAATACATAATGGCAAGTGCTATATATCATACAGTGGGTTTAATACATAATGGCAAGGGCTATATATCACACAATGGAACAGACAGGTTTTATTATAAAAGTGCTAAGTGCTCTGTATGTTCCAGCCACACAGCAGTGTTAGTAACAGAGATGAGGGAATTTTAGAATAGAAAAAGAGAGTACACGGGTTTGTGTTAATAAGAGAAAGGGAAAGTGGAAAGCAAAGTGGGTTTTAATATGGTAAATAAAGCTTAGGAAGGTTGAAGAATTTGATAAGCTTGTCTAAAGAGGTGAGTTTTAAGAGAGTGCTTAAAGTTTGGAGAGTAAAGGATAGTCTTAAGGGGCGAGGAAGTTATTCTAGGTGCAGCCTGGGAGAAGTCCTGTAAGCGGGAATCAGAGCATTTATGAAGTGCAGAAGAGAGTTGTAGATCTTGTGATGATCTGAGAGCGAGCTGGGATATATCTTGAGACAAGTGATATGTATGCATTGCTGTTTATGGCTTTATAGGTTAGTAAGTGTATAGACTGACACAGAGGGCTAGCTCTATCATTACCCCTCTACTAGACTGTAGAAGGGCAACTCTATATTGTGGGAGTCCAATAAGGAGAGCATTGCAGTAATCAATGTGGGAGATGTTTAGCGCAAGAATGAAAGTTTTAGCAGTGTCTTGAGAGAGAGAAGAGAGTAGTGACCTTAAGATTTAGCAGTGATTAAAGCCGTCTCAGTGGAATTTTCGATGATCGAAAGTCTGACCGAAGAGGATCTAGAAGATCGTGTAAGGAAAAAGTGAGTGAGCCTAGCGTAGGCAAGTCATTTCAGCAGCTTTGAGGAGCATGGGAGCTGGGAAATGGGACGATAATTTGAGGGAAAGTTTGGGTCAGAGTTTTGTTTTTCAGAATTGGAGTAATCAGGGCATGCTTGAATAAGAGTGATTACAGATTGTAGTTAAGGTTGGAATAAGCACGAATGATAGACATTGACTGTATTTTGAGGGTACAGGATCAAGAGGACAGGTAGTAGAGTAGGAAGGATACTAATAATGCAAAAGTGGACAAAATGCAATCACACATTAAATGATGGGACGAAAACGTCAGGATCTGGTATTAATTGCGATCAGTCTGTGAATCTTATAACAATGGGCTGTATTCAGAGATCCATTTTTGAGTGGAGTTCCGTGCGTATTTTAAGTATTGGATCAACTACGCATGCGTTGTAACTTTATGTACGTAGTCTACATCGACTTTACGCACGGAAGTGCCTAACGGACATCCATATGAATCGCTTGTGGACATATGCACAGAAATCAGACGTATGGAAAAATTTACATAAAAGTGGGTGGGGAAAGGTATTTAAATAAACGTATGAAGGTGCAGTTATCAAGAATCGCACGGACGGAGCACAAATATGCACATAAGTACACACATATAGAACAGAGTGGTCTATGGACTCGTAAGTCACCGACAGCACATTCGGGAGAAGGGAGTGTTAAGGTTGTTGGTGGGTATTTCCTTGTCTGGCCGTGCATATAATTGCGTACTTTACAAAAACAGATTTTTGAATACGCCCCAATAACTTGCTTTTAAAGTTCCATTTTTTATATCTGTTCTGAGCATTTGTTCTATTTTTTTTATTTTGCCTTTTTTATTTTTCTTTAAATATATACTAATAAAACTGAAACTTTTAATATTACTTGCACACAATTGATCCAAGCTGCCTATTAAGAGAATTCCTTAATCCCATCTCCTTAAGGAATCCCTCCTGTTCAATGTCTACTACTATTTTTAGAGCCCTATTTTCAAGTAATAAAATCTAATATTGGCTGTTAGAGATCAATCTTAATACTTCTCCATACTGTGAAGATATTTTCTTATGAGTGGACGTCTATATATTTTTCAGTTTATAAATCCCTTTCTATGCATTTACTAATACTATCATGACACAATCAATTACATACAATCTTTCAGCCATTTTCTTTATTTAAGGAAGAGTTAGCTTAACTGCACGCATAAATATGCATGATATCTGTATCCTTGAGGCCACATTTTCCTTGGAGAGCCCCCAGGAGACGTGCTGGATGGACTACTGTGAATACTACAAGTTAAAAAGAGGCACAGAGGTGCACAAGCTGTGCTTCTGTAATGCTTATATGCTTCACTTGGAAGGCTGAACACAGAACATAAGATGATTTAGAATTATGGTGACTCTAGGGACAGGGTACCAGATCCAGATTTCTGCTGGTGTTGCATTCAGGGCTCCAGCATTCCATGAGAGCACAGAGGATGCTACTCCCTTTTCTTGCACTACCTTCCTACTTTAAGATTTCTGATCCATCCCCATTTAAAACAAGGACCAATTGGTCCTCCAGCTTTCCACTAGTACTAGCATCCACCCTCCTTCGGAAAAACCTGTCCAAATGTGTAAAAGTTTGGATCTTGGGAATCCAGTAAATTCTTAAGTCCCAGCGTTTACACAAATGCAAAAAGCATTCAGTTTCCAATCTTAGTGATGGCAAAATATTCCCTTTTCAGAAGTCTAGGTTCGGTCCAGGAAAACAATATCGAAAAGAAGCACTTTACTTCTTGTGGGGGATTCCATTATCAGCCTTGGGAATATGAGTTACGGCCATTTAATATAAATTTAGATGGTTAGGAAGTGCTCTTAAGCAGGAGGAAGCATTGTGAAATTTTATGTATTGATATTACATAGATGTAAAGAAGATATAATGATCCGAGTAACTCTTTCAATTAAGAAGTGGTATCCAGAGGAATGATTTAGCTACATAAAACATAGAAATGACAGTAAGTAAAAGAGAAACCTATATAAAAGAGATGGCTTGTACCTTTAATGGGAAAGTTAGAGGGTATAGCCTAGCTTCCAGTTCAAGAGGACGTGTTTCACACTGCTCCTGATCAACATTTTTGTTAAAAGCAGCTTACTTTTTGCTGCTTCTGAGGCACCTTGGCCCACTTGTGTATAATATATCGTCTGCGACTCTAGTAGACTGTTTTGCCCCCAAGAACAGCCTTTCAGAACACTACCCAGAATCTCAGGCCTACCCGCTGCGTGGTTGCCAGGGATCCCTGGATTCTTTCTCCTGGTGAGTCATTTGTAGTGCCAGCCTCTATATATGCTCAACGTCCACTTAGCCCTAGGACTCAGCATTGGGCTCTGGACTCTAGGAGACATGTCTATTGCTCCCCCATTCTCCAAGCCAGCCCTTGACCAACAGAATCCTCTGAGCAGCAAACCAAAGGTTGGACATGCTGCTCTTTTCCAATGCTGCAACAGCCAAGACTCCGGACGGTCTGCTCTACCTCCCAGCCCTTCTCTCCGCATGTAAGCTGGCGGCACCCGATCCCTGTGTCAGTGTTGCTGACTGCATCTCCATTGCACCACTTGGCGCTCCTGCACAAGTGGGAACTTCCAGGCATAGGCACTTCCTCACAGCAGAGACATCTCTGCCTGCGGCAGGCTCACTATTTGGAAGCACCTGCCTTACCCTCATTAAAGGGTTCCTGCTGGCAAAGCTCCTTGGCAACTCTACCTGACCAATGTAAATTGGCTGCTCTGTTGCTCTCACTGTGGCTGCATTAAGATGAAGTCTACAGGCAGTGGCTATACAGCTGCTCCCCTGGTTGTACTATTTTACAAATTTTACCACTAGCAGCCCACTACTAACTTAAAGCAGCCGTATCTCCTGGGTACACTCAATGGAAACGAAATATCTTGAATCAGTTCCTCTTGTTCTTCATGATTATCTGTGACATGATTACAGTTCACATGATATAACGCTCCCCACTCCCATATAGAGGTTGAGTGGGTGCCTCATGCACTTACTCTATTAACCTACGCTTTTGAGGTCGGATTTATGCCCTCACAGTTTATTATTTGCAAACTCCTCTCCTCTGCTTATAAATTCAACTCACCAGATCCCTTCTGTGCCTCCGGATAGCCGCTACATCTTTTATCATTAAAATGCTGCGTTCCAGCAAGGGGCATACCAAAGGCCTTCCCCACTACTTTACAGGGAACACACCGGAATATGCACCTACCAGACCTAACAATGGCGAAGAGTCACACTTTGAAGAGGAGGACTTATCCCCAGTCAAACGCAGTGACTTTTGGGCCTTTTTTGCTGAGATGAAATAGTTGCGTTATTTTGTCCATACAGGCATTCAAACCACTCTTCATGCTCTTAAAACTAATATATCTGAACTGTGCAACAGGACAGACCACGTTGAAAGACACCTGGAGGAAGTGGTGGCCGTCCAACACTCTGTAGACAAGCTCATTTCCACAATCTGCATGGAGCTTACAGACATCCAAGACCGTCAGGAAGATATGGATAATTAGGTCCGGCGCAATAATCTCTACATCCGCGGAATCCCAGAAACAGTTGAGTCATCTCAGCTGGAGCTATACCTTAAATGTCTCTTTATCCAGTTAGCCCCAGACATCCAAGATAATCTCTTTCTTCTTAATACAACCCATACAACACTTCAACCATGCTATGCCCCATGATGTCATTCAACATTTGTACTACTTCACTATTAAAAAGGCCATTTTCAAGTGAGCCAGGCAATTGCCATGCATCTCGTATGAAGGTAGCACACTTCACATATTCCAGGATTAGGCATCCTCCACTCTGGCTAAAAGATGGGACTTTTGGCCTATTACATCTTTCTTGGTGCCCAACATCTGGTACCGATGGGGCTTCTTATTTCATCTTCTTGTTTGGTAAAAGAATCAGCAACTCACAGCAAAGACCCTTCCAGAGGCACATACCCTCCTTTGTCAGCTAGGCCTCTCTTCTCTGGATGATCCCAGCCTAATGTCCTTCTCCTCAGCTTCTCAAGCATATTCTGTTTCCCAACCAGCAGACTTCCACCTAAGGAATAGTCTTCTATCTCCCCCGCTATGCAACGACTTGCCCTTCTGAACACTGAACTGCGCTTGTATAAACTTGGCAAGTCTCCATCCCCTAAACACTCTACGTAGAGACAAGCTATACACACAGCACAGGACCTTTTTGAATATGTGAGTAGACACTCCGCTTGTCCTCAAGATGTTGTGAGATGCAGATGTATATCTTGTACCCCTCTGACTACCCATGGACTATTCTTGTTGTTATCAGCCTTGTTTGAGCCAGAAAGGGCATGGGGAGGCGGGGAAAGGCATTGTCTGTGTGTAGTTTCCTTCTTAAGAAAGAAACTACGCACAGCAAGATAAGGTAGCCCTATGGCACTTAAAAATGGGGGGCATGTTAGGGGCTGCACGAGTAAGTTAGGTGCAGTTCTGTCCGAACCTATCTCCCTCACAACCCACTCTAACACAGGCTTACAATACTTCTCACCTGCTCGCCCCCCCTCACCTACCTACGCACCCACACACAAACTTCTCACTGGTCCGCTAGGACTCACTCCCCACTGAGCCATATCGCTTGCTGCTAGCTCACTCCCTAACACACAAATCACAAGCTATCCCTATCCGACATGTCCCTGCTTGCGCCTGTGACAGTCGTAATGCACACACACCCATCTCCCTTTTTGCCACGTGTCACCAAACTGATCTTCCCTTCTCTTTCAATCATGAGCATGCACCAAGTTTCCTACAATGTAAGGGGGCTGAATTCCCCCCTTGAGATTTTAAGAGACTTTTCTCTACCATAACCTCCCTGAATGCAGATGTAGCATTTGTTCAGGAAACACACTTCCTTCATTCTCTCCATCCAAAACTCTGTTAAAAAAAATTCCTTAAGTCTTTCTATGCTTGTTACGCTAGACAGAAAAAAGAGAAGAGACACTATCCTACTTGCTAAATACTCAAATTTTGAGCTCGCTGATGTCCAAAGGGATGGGGAGGAACAATACCTTATCCTCATTGGAACGCTAACTTCACTATACTCTTGTCAACATATATGCCTTGAATACTAACCAACCTGTTTTTGTTTTTTTAAGAAAGCTGGGTGAGCTCCTTTCCTTCTTTCCCTCCACTGCTGGGGGGGAACATATTGGGACTTCAATTCTACGCTTTCCTCTCTCTTGATAAATCTACCTCTTCCCCAATTTTTCTAAACCCGACTGATTTACGTAATTATAGAGCTTTGCAGGCCTTTCTGAAACTTCATAGTCTGTACCACTCCTGGCAGGTCCAGGAACCACTTGCTAGAAACGACACTTTCTAGAAATTATTTATTATTTATTAACAGGTTTTTATAGCCCCATCAGATTATGTAGCACTTTACAATTTAACAATTATAATAAAAAGACTGGGTGGGTAAGAGGGCCCTGCCACAAGCTTACACTCTATAGCAGGGGTTTTCAACCAGTGTCAGGTGGTATTTAGGGCTCCTGGGCAAGGCTATAAAAAGGTACAATGCCAAATGGCTGAGGACATTATAAAATATCTTGGGGGCTAAATGCCATATGTGGAAACGCACCCTAAAATCACTGCAAAAATATGTAAACAACAACAAAAACCATGAAGATACATATACGGGTCTTGGAAATGTGGCTACATCCAGCCCGATCCAGGATCCAACGTCCCCCAACGTCCCTACGTACAGGTTAGTGTAGGGGGGCGGGGGGAACTAGTTAAATGAAGGTGGGAGGGCGGGCTAGGCGGCCATACGCTCCTGTGCGAGCGTATGGCCCCTTCCTTACGCCGGCTG
>WWET01001229.1:308470-324476 GCA_011038615.1 Limnodynastes dumerilii
TAGCTCTGGATCATGCCCAAAGTGAGGTAAATTTGAATACTCAAGTTTCAGTACGTGTTTATCGTACTTTCATCAGGGTAAATTACATACATTAAAATGAACATATTTATAGAAAAATAACCACTTACCCCATCCACACCTCCCGACGTTTCCCAGTCACTGCACGCCGCCGTATCTCCCGGACCAGAAGGAACCCGCTCTGACGCACAGGAAATGACGCAACGGGGGAAACAGAGGCATCGCCGTAACTGGAGAAACCGTCCCCATAGTAACTAAAGGTAAACAAGTGAAACTATGTGAGTGAGGTTGGGTGAGTGGGTTTCTATGGTTACCCAAAGTGCCTCAGTTTTCTCTCCAATACACCCTATTAAAGTAGAATTTAACCCTTCCCTAACATACAATAATACTCCTCCCCCAATTTTTCCTACTCTATCCTTTCTAAATAAATTATAACCCGTTATAGCTATGTCCCAGTCATGATTTTCATTGCACCATGATTCTGTGATTCCCACAATATCTAGATTATCCCTTGCCATTATTGCGATTAATTCAGGGATTTTATTTCCCAAGCTCCTAGCATTTGCACACATTGCTCTGAGAGGTTGCATTATGAATCTCCTATTTATCAGTTTATTATTATTGCTAGATATGTTTATATTGCTTTTTATATTTTCTTTTCCATTTGTTGCTGTGGCTATATTATCTGTCATTATTGACTGGCCACCCAACACATTTTGGTTAGGGGAGCAGCTATTTTTATTATTTGTATCACTGCCCCCCTCTCCTAGTTTAAATGGTTTCTAATAAAGCATTCAAACTGCTCACTTAGAATATTGCTAGAAAAATACCCTACTCAAACTAATTAAGGTGTTCAAGAGATAAAGAGATTAGTACTATTTATTTACTATCTAAATAGTAAATAATAGTACTAAAATTCAAACAAAGAGTTCACGGGATAAAAACAATCTCAATAATTAATAAAGTACTAAAACTCAAGCAAAAACCTCCTTAGAGATATTAAAGTGTATTGATACAAAATTAAAAACAACAAAAAAGAAAAAATATATTAATATATCAATTAATAAATGTCAAGAAATGTGGCTAAAAGAGATGCAATGTATTAATGTCTAATAATTAACACAGTTGGAAAGAAGAAGTAAATCAATAAAACTACGTTCAATAAACTTCCAAACATATAAACTGGGTCTAAAATAATAAAATCCCAAGTGTATGTACCAAAAATACATTCCCTATTCCGAAATGTAAAAAAAGTGTGAAAAATAAATAATTATTTAGTAATAATAATCAAGTGAAACAATTCAAAAACAATTAATCAAATCCTATTATAATGATAAACAAACAAGTGAAAAAAAGTGATACTAAATAAGTAAAATAAATTCAACAATTGATGAAATCCTATTTAGATTAATAAATAATAAGTGAGATGTAATAAATAATTACTCAGGGCTAGATCCAGACTTAAGAAGGAGCTTGAAATTAAGAGAGAAATGTTACACCTGGGCAAAACCATGTTGATATTAGGGGTAGTCAAGCTAATTGTATTCTTTGCATGCAGGGATATATCTTAAAATTACTTACTGCACACAGATACTGACCAGCTTTACTATTACACTGTTATTTAGACTTGGGATAGGAAACATCACCTCTCAACTCTAATACTGCAGGACATGGAGGGATAAGGTTAGGCAGTTAGAAAAAGAAAGGTAGGTTTAGGCTGCAGGACAGAGAGGGTTAGGGTTAGGGAGGGTTAAGGTTAGGCAGCGTGACATGGAGTGTTAAGGTAAGGCAGTTAAAAGGGGAAGGTTAGGGTTAGGTTGTTTGACAGGGAGGGTTAAGTTTACACTGCTTGAAGAGAAAAGTTAGGGTAAGGGGGTGGTTAACTTACCTGAAAAATCCACAATACCAATTATGAGAAAAGACTGAACCCAGTTAACCACTCCCCTTGAATCGGGAGTGCAACATAAGGATGTAAGTCTATCTTGCGTATAATTAGGTAAAAGCGGACTCTATTAGATGTGAATTGGTCGTGTGTAATGGTGCTTACAATTGTTTATGATTCAAAGATACATAACTAATCGCACTGAATAGGCTCATACATTTTATTTCTAAAAACAGCAAGTATCCTCATTAACATATGTAAGCAAACAACCATTAAAAATAAAACAAGAAATAAAAATAAATATGACATACTTTTCAAAAAACATAAATAGATACTGCATGAAATTATAAAAACAATGATGCGCTACATATATAAAGTTTCATAAAACATTTACAAAAGAATATTTAAAAATATACAATCAAAACAACAAATATAGTTAAATAGAAGTAAATGTAATATTGTTTGTTATAATAAAAATTAAGTTAATTAAAGTTACAAATAAACCCTTTCAAACTATACAGAAACAATTGCAACTTTACATGGTTAAAGTCTTGCACAAAATGTGAAATCAGCATAAGATTTAATAAACAAGCCTTTATTTGTATAATTTATAAACACACATTCATTGATTCTCATGTTAGGTGTAAAATGCTGTATCTTAAATCACTTAGCTTGTTGTTATTTCTGGTTTTCAAAATTATCATAAACTACCAAAAACATAACTTGCCCAAAAATAGATCCTAAATGCAGTGTGTAATTTTTATATTACACTATTCATCTATTGCACAATTTTACCCCAAAAAGATTTGCCTATAATATATAGATGAATAATATTTGGATGAATAACAGCTTAAGAGAAGATTTCCGAATAAGCTAATCACATGGATCTACATGTCATTTCTACATCTCCATGGTTTAGACATCTGACAAACAGGAAGCTGTTATACCATGACCCACTTAAAAGCTGGTGACATATACTTAAAGCTTTGCATAAATTAATTAAGATGCCGTTCTGTACATTCATGTTATTGAGAAGTAAGGCAACTCCTTTCCCAAAATAACAGGCACACCCATTGCTTACTGCAATTGTTTCCTGCTATTTTCCAAGTACAACTAAACACAATCACTGGAACAGAGGATGGTATACAACATAGTTGGGTCATTTAGGTTTGATTATATTAAAGTATGATAAATGAGTGTCTTTACTTAGATGGTTAAAAAAAAAAAAGCAAAAAACACCAGGTTTTGAAACAAGACTGTCTATGTTTTGAACATATTAGGCCTACCTAGTCATGGTGCTTTAAATGCCACATGTCAATTTTTGGATTAAAATGTACCTATCTAGTTACAAAGTGACAAGTTTATCTGTATTTGGCAGTGACATTCAGACTCACAAGGTCATTTGCATTATGTTACAGACATACAGGTAGAAGATGATTCAAGTTATATATTTTTAGGTTGCTTGCACTATATTTTTATGCTCTCACATCATGTTATGACTTAGTCATTTTATTACTGTGACTCATTAAAAGAGACCCAGTTCTTCGCAAAACTTGGCATATAGATTAACAGAAAGTGATGTTTCATACAATTTACAAATACAAAACCTAATCCAGATTTAAGTGCTAAATACGCACATAGCATGGTTTTGCCCAGGTGTAACTTTAAGTTCTTATTTTCAGCCTCTGAATCAGGCCCGAAATGCATCCGGAAAGTATTCACAGCACTTCACTTTTTCTACATGTTGTTATTTTACAGCCTTATTCCATAAATATGGGGAAGGGTACAAAAAAATATCTGCTGCTTTGAAGGTCCCAATTAGCACAGTGGCCTCCATCATCCATAAATGGATGAAGTTCAGAACCACCAGGACTCTTCCTAGAGTTGGCTGGCTGTCTAAACTGAGCGATCGGGGAAGAAGGGCCCTAGTCAGGGAGGCAAACAGGAACCCGATGGTCACTCTGTCAGAGCTACAGCATTCCTCTGTGGAGAGAGGAGAACCTTCCAGAAGGACAACCATCTCTGCAGCAATCCACCAATCAGGCCTGTATGGTAGAGTGGCCAGATGGAAACCACACTTAGTTAAAAGCACATGGCAGCCCACCTGGAGTTTGCCAAAATGTAAGTGAAGGACTCTCAGACCATAAGAAACAAAATTCTATGGTCTGATGACACAAAAATTGAACTCTTTGGCATGATTGCCAGGCGTTATGTTTGGAGGAAACCAGGCACCGCTCATCACCAGGTCAATACCATCCCTACAGTGAAGCATGGCCAGATGGAAACCACACTTAGTTAAAAGCACATGGCAGCCCACCTGGAGTTTGTCAAAATGTACCGGAAGGACTCTCAGACCATAAGAAACAAAATTCTCTGGTCTGATGAGACAAAAATTGGACTCTTTGGCATGATTGCCAGGCATTATGTTTGGAGGAAACCAGGCACCGCTCATCACCAGGCCAATACCATCCCTACAGTGAAGCATGGTGGTGGCAGAATCATGTTATGGAGATGTTTTTCAGTGGCAGGAACTGGGACACTAGTCAGGATAGAGGGAAAAGATGAATGCAGCAATGTACAGAGACATCCTGGATGAAAACCTGCTCCAGAGCACTCTTGACCTCAGATTGGGGCGACAGTTTATCTTTTAGCAGGACAACGACCCTAAGCACATAGCCAAGATATCAAAGGAGTGGCTTCAGGACAACTCTGTGAATGTCCTTGAGTGGCCCAGCCAGAGCTCAGACTTAAATCCGATTGAACATCTATGAAGAGATCTGAATATGGTTGTGCGTTGATGTTTCCCATTCAACCTGATGGAGCTTAAGAGGTGCTGCAAAGAGGAATGGGCAAAACTTCCCAAAAATAGGTGTGCCAAGTTTGCGGCATCATATCCAAAAAGACTTGAGGCTGTAATTGCTGCCAAAGATGCATCAACAAAGTATTGAGAAAGGGCTGTGAATACTTATGTACATGTGATTTCTTGTTTTTTTTATTTTTTTTAATAAATTTTCCTGACCTTTAAGGAGAGGTGCAAACTCTTTTTTGAACTTTGTCTAGCTTCTGTTATGGTACCCCGGTTTTACCCTGACAAGGAACTGAAGTGACCAAAGAGAAAGAGAGGAAAGAGCGGGTAACTCACCGGTTAGTAGAGCCTGATGTCGGTCTGAGTATTCGCTAGGGCCCCTGAAGGTTAGGATAAACTGGAGCTGGTAGGACTTCGTCAGGATACGCACCTTAGAGAAAACCCGGGAGAGGAATAGAAGAACAGAGGGAAAAAGACAGGACTAGCGTAAGGAAGAGGAGAAAGTGGGAGGAGACAGATCAGAAGCGCCTGACCCGTGACAAACAACAATAAACACTAAACGGTCACGGAGGACAAGAGATGGGTTGACGGGACGGACGAGACTGACTGGACGAACTGGGACTAGCTCTCACGCATGCACACCAGCGGGACCCCGAAGGGCCAACAAGTACTGACACTCAGGTAAGGCTGGGAAAACAAACAGACTAGGATGGTACAATAAGGAAGGAGAATAGGGAAATGGACACAATGAGTTAGGCAGGCAAGGATAATGGTAAGGACAAGACTGGGACTCTCAAGAACGCAGGAAAAACAGAGCACAAGGCAAGATAGAGAGAGAGAGGCAGGCACAGAAGCTGGTAACAGGATCTATAACCGGCAAGGAGTGAAAGCCAGGCTGCATTATATAGGAACAGCTGGCCTCTGATAGGCTGAGCTGTCCTGGGGGTAATTCAATAGGTTAATGCTGCTGCACGGGAGGGCGCCTGGTGGAAACTGCAGAGTGGAGCGTGCGCGCGCCCGCACCGAGCCGCGCGCCGCTCCACGTGGCTTTGTTGACATGCTGGATGCGGCCTGTGTGGGAGGCGCTGGGCGGAGCGTGGAAGCTGGCTGCAGATGGTTCCTGGCAGCGGGTGCAGGATGAGAGGTGAGTGGTGAAGAGAACGGGCGGCCTCTAACAGCTTCCTTTGGAAATGAGTAACAGCGGGTGAGACTAATTATCTCCCTATTGCAAGGGGATCTTCAAGTTTGTGCCTTCAGCATGCCTCCCGAAGATCCAGATCGTCAATCTGTGGATGCCATCTTTAAGGCTTTGGAGCTTTTGTACGTTCCAGATCGCACGGCAGAATCCAAGCTTTATTCCCTTCATCAAGGTCACCAGGCGACTGAAGAATACTGTGCCGAATTTTACAGATAGGCTGTCGACTGCAATTGGAATGATCCAGCTTTGTTGCCAACTCTGCGTTGGCCTGAGAGATTCTGTGAAAGATGCCTTGATGCTGTATCCTGCAGTTAAGACTTTGGGGGAACTTATGCATCTGTCCATCAATGTTGACCGGCACCTCAAGAAGCGAAAAGGGACTACTCTCCAGGTTCTGCTACTGCTCTCGCCAACCAGGCGGTACTGGCGGAAGATGAGCCAATGTAGATTGGCTCATTCCGGCTCAAATCCCAGGAGATACTCTGTAGGCGTGCTATAAGGCTGACAGATGCCTGTGACAAGATGGCTGTGTCCCTGGGCATATTACTTTCTTAAGCCCTGGTCACCAATCATAGACCTATTATTAGGAATAAGCTAACAAATGGGGTATACCACTTTAAAAGCACTAATAAACCACTGCAGCAGCTTCTAACCTTATAAGGGTCCCTTTAGTGTCACCTTTAGTGTCAAAATTAGATATATTTAAAATAAGGAAGAAGCGCAGTGGATGTGTGGATAAAAAATAAATGTAAAAATGATATAAATAAATAGACTAAATCAATGTGCAAATATAACGGCATACAGGTTAATGGGACTCAAAGTTCACCGTTTTGGAGGGAAAATGAAATCTTAAGGACTAGTGATGACCCCCAAAAAATTCATATCCAGTTGGCATCCATAACATGAAAAGAAACTAAAAAAATTAAATGGAAGAACAGCCAACAAGCACCGTTATATACACCTGCAGTTATAGTGCCATCCAAACACAACAGATGAATATAAAATAGAATTTTCCTTTCATACATTAAATATACATATACATATACAATATATTTGAGTAGAGTACTCAAAAAGGCAGAGTTATAGAAGTGTGTTAAGAATCATCTGTTATGTTTTATAGGATTAGGGAATTAAACAGACATAACGTGTACTGTGTATTTTAATAAAGCTAGGTCTTGTCTTATGTGTAAAAGCTGGGATAATGTAATTAACATCATGTTAGCTATGTAGCCACTAGATGTCTCATTATGTGTCTCAGAATGGAAAGTGGTGTTCTTACTGAGTTGTCTGTAACCTGAGGTGAGGGGTGAGGAGAATAAGGTCCAGATTACAGGAAGTCCATATATGAAGGACACATCCCTACAGAGAACAGGAAGAGATGAGGTGTATCTTTCCCCCCTCCTCCCTGTAAAGGAAGCTAGAGGTGTGTGATATCACAAATGACTGCCAAGGATTAAATCTGTGAGTGACTAGTCCCTATCTGATATCTAGGGGCAGGGTAGAGGTTATCAGCATCAAAGACTTGCCAGAGCTCTTCCATAGACTGGCTAGAGTCAAAACCACCTGAGCTGTGTTTTCTCTTAGACATTGATGGACAACTGTCACATAGCTATTGATTATCCAATCCAACACTCTGCTAGGGCTGTGAGGGGCTGTCTTTAGTGCATGGAGGGGTGTCCTGGATAAAAAGGCAGGGAGGGGTTTTTAAGGGAGAAATCTGATCCAGGCTGCCATTGCCCGGAAGTGTGGGTGCATCCGGACTGACTGGTGTTGAGGCAGGGACCTCTGCCAGTGTTAAGAGTCCTGAGGAATACCCCAAGGGCAGAGATTCGCTGGTGCTATAGTATTTGGAGAGCCTGCCAAAAGCATGGAACCTGAAACTCCACTCTCCTTCGTTGGTGGAGAGTACTGGCCGAACAGCTGGGAGCCCCCCCAAGAAGTTTATCCGGATAACAGTCTACATCTTCATTATAACTATCCAGATATTTGGACTTTGGGAGGACAGGCTCCGATCAGGCCTTGCAGTGTCTTCAGAGGGGAAGTATTTGTGGCCTTGATGACAGCAGCTGGGACTCAGTCAGGTGATAAAAGCTACCTAGACTAGTGAGGAATGGGACAGAATATGTGGTGACTCTGCCTGGCATTTATTACTGTGCATATTAAGGATATAGTGTTTTGTTCATGTATTATAAAAAATTACTCTTGTATTTTTATAACTGCATTTACCTGAGTGATTAAACGATCCCTAGAAGATACCGTGTAAACTTTTCTGGCATAGTAATTGGGCCAGGTGAACGTGCTATTTTCACAATGCCCAAAGGAGATCAATCAGGCAGGAACCATGTCAGATGGAGAAGTGGTCTTGTTGGGGTTTTCATTAATCTCTTCTCAATATTCTCTTACTATTCCATTCTGCCTGTCTACTGGACTCCATAACCATAATACAACTGCTTTTGTGGATGGTGGAGCTGCAGGAAATTTCCTGGACATTACCCTAGCTAACACTCTGGGTATCTACACTCGTGGCTCCACTAATCACTGCATGAGGCTTAGGTGGGAAACCCTTGACAGGTGGACTTATTTAGAAATGTACTGTTCCTGTGAGATTATTTGTAGGACTCTGCCACTGAGAAGATAATTAATTCCTCCTGATTTCCTGGCTTACAGTTGGTCTTATCCTGGGGCATCCATGGGGGTTCAGGTTGTGCCTCTGCCTGCTTAACCGTTCCAATCCGTGTATTTACCCAGGACCTAAAGGGTCTTCCTCCTAAGTATGCTGATTTTGCGGATGCTTTTTCCAAGAAAATTGCTGACCACCTTCCACCCCACAGAACAAATTATTGTCCTATCAAGATAGTTCTGGATGCAAAGCTCCCTAAAGGCAGACTTTTTCTCTTTCTCGCCCAGAGGCCAAGGCTATGGAAGAATACATCCAGGAAAATCTCCAAAAAGGGTTTATTCATCCATCCAAATCCCTGGTAGGAGCCAGACTTTTCTTTGTGGCCAAAAAACATGGATCCCTCCGGCCATGCATTGACTACCAAGGGTTAAACCAAATTACAGTCTGCAATTCTTGCCCACTGCCATTAAAAACAGATTTATTTGATCAATTCAAGGGGGCCAATATTTATTCTAAGATCGACCTGTGGGGAGCATACAGCCTTGTACATATCCGTGAAGGTGACAAATGACCACCTTTAACACTCACTCAGGACATTATGAATACCTGGGATTATGCCCTACGGGTTGTTGTACAATGCCCCGAAGGTCTTCCAAGACTTCATTAAAGACTTTCTCCGTGACCAAAATTATGTCCGTCAAGTCTTGATCAAGCTGAAGGGATAATATATGCAAAATTGAAGAATTATAAATTTGAGACCAGTAAAGCCATTTTACTGGGATACATCATCTTCTCGTAGGGATTCACCATGGACCTAGATAAAGTCAAGGCAATTCTGGAATAAGTACAACTCCATAATCTGAAAGTCATCTAATTACTATTGAAGGTTTGTTTGGGGATTTTCAGTGCTCATCGCCCCATCTCAAACTTAACAAAAAAAGGGTTTTATCTGTACAGATCCTGGAAAATGGTCCCATCAGAGAGTAAAGGCTTTTTGAAAGCTGACGAGAGCTTAAATCTCTGTTCCAGTCCTCCATCACCCCAATCCAGACTTACTAGAGTAGTACTGTCTCTCAAGCTCCATCCCTGTACCCTCTGTTCCCTAAAATATTCTGCAGCTGAACGTAATTATGATGTTGGAAATTGATAACTTCTGGCCATCAAAATTATGTTTAGCTTAATGGGGCCACCCATCCTATCACTGTCGTTATTGACTACAAGAATTTAGCTTATATCGAGTCAGCCAAATGCCTGAACCCTTGACAGGCTTGATAGACACTGTTTTTTTACCAGGATCAAGTTCATCATCACATACAGACCAGGATCAAAAACAAGAGAGCAGATTCACTCTTGCGATCTTTCCTTCCAGTACAGGAACTGTTCTCCACTCCTCAATCTATTGTATCACCTTCAACCATCATTGTGGGCTTCACCCAAGTTCTATATTCTCAGATCCTGAAGGCACAGGGATTGTCTCCTGAGGGAAAGCCAAGTCATCGTCTTTTTGTTCCAGAGTCACTAAGGAAAGCAGTACTTCTTAAATGTTAATCCTCCAGGTCTGCAGGACATTTGGACACTCAGAAAACGGAAAAACTGCTGTCCCATGCCATATGGTGGTCATCCATGGCCCAAGATGTGGAATTTGTAGGCGTGTGAAATTTGCAGAAGAAACAAGACACCCTGTTCGCGTCCTCTGTGTCCCCTCCTCCCCCTTCCTGTCCCCAAGCATCCATGGACTCACAAGTGCATTGACTTAATTACTAATCTACCTCTGAGTTTACTATTATCTAGGTGGTAGTAGATCAGTTTTCTAAAAAGCCTCACTTTATACCTTTATTCCAGAAGTCTTCCCAATGCTCAGTCCTTGTCCTCTCAGTTTAGCAAAAACATTGTACACCTTCACGGATTACTCACAGACATTGTTTCGAATTGTGGTCCTTAGTTCATGGCTAAATTCTGGAGGACATTTTACAAGGGATTGAAAATCCAAATCAGTCTATCCTCTGGGTATCCCCAATCCTTAATCTAATTGCCAAACGGAAAGGGTCAATCAGTCACTGGAACAATATCTTAGATACTACACTTCTAGGACTGTATTCACACTTGTGTATAATCTATGTGCGTATTTTTAAGATCAGTTAAACTATGCATGCCCAGAACCCAAATATACAGAAAGAAAAAATGGCCGACTGATTCACATACACGGACGTCTGATTTAGAACTGATGCACGTAACGAGTCCCGCATGTGTGGCTAGAGGGGCAAGAATTTTAATGCAAATGAGCAGCACATGGGCTACTAATGTACAGTATGGGCGTTACAACAGAATTAGGACTAATTCACAAGTAGGAGTGCCTTGCATAAACTAACATATGCACGGGAAAAAGTTAAAGTAGCACTCAACCACTTGTAAGTTGAAGAACCGTATTGTTTGCTGTGAGACCATGCATCTTCTCTTACTTAGTTCAGCTCACACCTGCATGTTTATAATCAATGGATGTGTGTTTTAAATTAAACAAATAAAGGCTTGTTTATTTTATTGTTTAAACAATTATTTGGTTAGAGTTTGTGAAAGTTTTTTTTTTTCATTTTTAATTAACTTTTCATTTTTACATCTTTATTTATATTTAACTGTGTTGGTTGTTTGTGTTGTTTTTATTTTTTAAATGTTTTATGAAAGTATATATAGTGAGTCATTTTATTTCTAACTTCATACAGTATGCGTTTGTGTATTGTAAATTATGTCATGATTATTCTTATTTCAAGTTATATTTTTAATGGTTACTTTTGTTTACATAAGTTAAAGAGAACAAGCTGTTTTTATAGAAAAAAAAACGTTACTTTTATAAAGCCTAAACAGTGTGTTTAGTTACATATCTTTGAATCATAAGCAATTTTAAAGCACCTTTACACACGACCGATTCAAAGCTAATCTGCACATACCTTATTATAAACAGGAAAGACTTACGTCCTTACGTTGCACTCCCGACAAAGGCAAAGTGGTTAATTGGTTTATTCCTTTTATCTAAATCAGTATTGTGGATTTTTCGTGTGCGTGTATTTAGGTAATTTCGCAATTTTACTCTTAAGTGAGAATTAGGTCCCTAAATTCTATGACGTTTGGCAGATAATCTCCCCTGGGCAGAATTTCCCTTTTTCTGTATACAGAGTTTTCACCCCGCCGTCAATTCTCTAATTGTCCCCAAGACCAATCCCAAAGTTAGGTCACTGCTACATTGGGCCTTTTAACATCATTGGTAGAATCAATCCAGTGGCATTCAGGTTGAAACTCCCTAAGAATCTTCATATTCCTAGTATTTTCTGTTTCTCTCCTAAACCCAATTGGCAGGTCTAGGAAATTTGGGATCATTTCACCATCCAAGCAACCTCTAGTGGTCATTGATGGGCACGAGGAGTACATGGTTTAGGACATGGTTTGGAACATGGTTCAAGAAGGTCAAAGGCCAGGTTCATTATTTAATACACTGGAAGGATCCGTTCCTGGGGAGAGATCTTTGGTACCTCAAGGAAGAGGGGGTACTGTTACATGCTGTCATGCTGAACATGACAGGGTGTGATTGTTTACATTTCTCCCTGGTCTCTCTGTAGCGGTCTCCAGCTGGATCTGTAATCAGTGCACACGTCAATCAGCTGGGGGAGTGTCTGGCTGCAGGAGTTGATTTTAGGCTGGGTCTTTAAATAGCTGGCAGTGTGGATTCCTCCTGCTGATTATAGCGTTTAGCCTCCACTCTGTCCAGCTCCTACCTTGTGCTCTCTTGTGACTTCTGACTGCACCTGCTCTAGTTTACCCTTTCCTCTCTCCTAGTGTCTTTCAGAATTTCTTTCCAGTGTCTCCTCCAGTCCCTGCCTTTCCACTTATTGCATTTGAGTGGCACTCTTTTGGTGTCTCCTGTGTCCGTGTGTGTACAAGCCCTTGTCCATCCTATCTGTATTCGTTGTTGTTTGTCAGAGCTAGTTCTTTCTAGCTCTCTCCTTTGGTTCCCGCTCTCTGTTTTCCTCTGCTCTTCTCTCTCTCCTACTTCCTTCCAACTTTCTTTCCTTTTCCTCACTGTGTGACACCTCCGGGGGACCGCAACGTGCTAGGTTGTCCTGCAGCCCAGCCTATACCCACCATTAGGGACTCTAGTGAACACCAGGCCCTAGTCAGACTCATTGCCCTAGTTGAGGCACCCGTCCTTTGTTACATGCCCTAGGTGTGTGAGAATGCATGTCAGTCTTGTTTGTTTTGCTGTTATAATCACTGCAACTTATTCCATCTTGTCCCAGTGTATATTAACTATACTATTCCACCTGCACCTATCTATACTTACCTGTGCTATCAATCTGCACATATTCAATCCCTTGTAATATCCTCACCACCCTGAACTTGCCCTGTGGACCCTATCACACCTTCTCAAACACCTATCTCCCACTGCCTGCTCCCATCTAGCCCACCTTTTCAATCTTCATCTGGTATCTCCCCTTCCTCTTTTAAGCATGCCCTTGTCTCTGCCATTCTCAAAAAAACCTAATCTGGACCCTACATCCCTTTCCAGCTACTGACCTATATCCCTTTTCCCCTTCGCCTCCAAACTCCTTGAGCGCTTAGTCTACCGTCTCATCAGCTACCTTACTTACAACTCTCTCCTGGACCCCCTCCAATCTGATTTCCGGCCCCTCCATTCCACTGAGACTGCCCTTACCAAAGTGACCAATGATCTGTTATCTGTCCAAGGGCCACTACTCCATCCTTCATCTTCTTCTTCAAACCTTCCGCTCTTTTGGTCTCTCTGACACTGCTCTCTCCTGGTTTTCCTCCTTTTCCGCACCTTGTATGTTTCCACCCCTAGCTCATCCTCCCCCCCTCTCTGCTCCATTGGTGTCTCACAGGGCTCTGTCCTTGGCCTACTCCTCCTCTTCCTCTACACCTCCTCGCTGGGTAAGCTCATTGGTACCTTTGGTTTAACTACCACCTCTACGCTGATGACACTAAAATTTACCTCTCCTGCCCTGACCTCAACCCCTTTCTTCTGTCTAAGATTTCCGAGCGCCTTATCCACATGGATGGTCAAATGCTTCCTCAAGCTAAATATGTACAAAACGGAAATTATTGTTTTACCTCCCCCTAGGGTTTCGACCCCCCTCCATCACCATAACCATTGGTGATACCTCCGTCTCCTCAAGTTCGCTGCCTAGGTGTCATCCTTGATTCCTCACTTTCCTTTATACCACACATCCGTGCCCTCTCTTATTCTTGTTATTTCCACCTACGCAACATTGCACATATCTGTCCCTTCCTCACCATTGAAACTACTAAAACCCTCATCAACCCTGTAGTCATATCACGCCTCGACTATTGTAAGCTCCTCCTCGTAGGTCTCCCGCTCACCCATATTTCCCCCTTCAATCTATACTCCATGCTGCTTCCAGGCTCATCTTCCTCTCATGCCGCTCTACCTCGGCCTCTCCTTTATGTCAAACCCTCCACTAGCTTCTTGTCCGATTAAGACCTCTGTTTAACCTCCTTAGCCTCACCTTTAAGGCCATCTCCTCATCCACTGCTCAATACCTCTCTTCCCTCATTAACATGCACATCCCTTCCCGCCCTCTCCATTCTGCTAACCAGCGGTCTCTGACCTCCTTACTGATCACATCTCCCGCCTGTATCCAGGACTTCTCCCATGCTGCATTTCTGCACTGAAATGATATCCCTTCTTCAGTCAGACTCTCCCCCACATTGCAGGTCTTCAAGCGCTCACTCAAAACGCACCTGTTAAGGCTAGCCTGCCCCTCCTCCACTTAACATCCTCATTGCATCCTACATCTATCCCTTCTTTTCCTTCCTTCTTTCTCTCTTCCACTCACACCAGCAGTCCACTTCCTTCCCCCTCCTTATGTTTTCTGTAAGTTCATCCCACCCACTTAGTGTATTAGCTCACATGAGCAGGGCCCTCCATCCTCAGGTTGTTACCTCCTCCACCACTCCCCCCTCACTTTGTACCCTCTTGTCCCCCTCTGCTACACTTTTACCCCATCCTTACCTGGTAGCTTCCTCTCAAGCTATCACTGTGCTCTATCCCCTCCTCCCTGATATGCCAAGCTTAACATCTCGTATTTTGCCTTGCTGTCTGTGCTTGCTTCACTTTATTGTATTTTTGTGATATTTTTATATTTATATTGTATTATATTATGTAGTATAATGTCCATCCCTACCCTGTATGTCTGTACAGTATTTTGTTGTACTTTGTACGGCGCTGCGAACACCTTGTGGCGCCTTATAAATAAAAGATAATATTAATAATAATAAATTGTGTCTTATTGATATAATCTTCACAGGTCTTTCCATCAGGACTCATATATTTTCTGTGCTATTCCCTCTGCGCTGTTAGTCCTACTGATACATATTCTGCAGCTATTTCCATCCAGGCTTGGTGTGCTATATCTCCTATGCTATAGCATCTGCACTTACTTCATCCTGATAATAGCAATGCTACAGTGTTTACTATCCTATTCTGTAGGTTGATCTTCTGTGCTTTCCCCTCTGTACTTATCTATCCAATTATCTTACTCACTGTAGCTTATTACATTCAGATTTTGTGCGCTGGTGTCCTGTGCCATTACATATCCTCCTGTCTCTCTCTTGGGTTTGTGGTATCTCCTGCTTGTGTCTTGATACTCTGCTCTACTCTTTCTATGCTACTCTGTATTTGTTTGCCAACTCAGTCTTACCCAGGGTTTGTTGTATAGTGGTGACACTAATCACTGCTACTAACACTGTTGTGTGACTGGATCATACAGAGTACTAAGTAATTTTGCCATTCAACCTGGCTGGTCCTTTGTGTGATATAAAGCCCTCTTAAGCACTCAGTCTGCTTGTTATTACCCAGTCTTGTTTCTACAGATGGTAAAAATTGTAAACCACTAGTTAATTTTCTAGCACTATACTTGTTGATAAATTAATAATTATCTGTATTTGTATTACAGGTCAGCATGTTAGTGTAACAGGGTATACATGCAGGTCTTGTATTAGACTTGCAAACCTAATATCCATACATATACTGAAATACAAAGGTCAACAAATGATATGTTCCTATTCCCTGATATCACTAAAGATAACATTAGCTGTCAGCAGCAAAACTTGATAGCACAGACAGGCAACACACACACACAAACACACACACCTTAACCCTTTTCTCCTTCACTGTTTAACTATTCCACATAAAACTCCTGACTTCCTATTAACTGTACACTTATTTAGATTTTAGCAAGGCTTTTGACACTGTGCCATGTTGCAGTCTGCTAAATAAGCTGGAAACTTTGGGACTGGACTTAAAGATAGTTGCATGGATACGCTCTTGGTTACAGGATAGACAGCAGAGGGTTGTAGTAAATGGGAATTATTCTGGGGATGGTAATGTAACCAGTGGAGTACCCCAGGGTTCTGTACTTGGACCAGTACTATTTAATATCTTTATAGGTGATA
>WWET01001229.1:328021-340507 GCA_011038615.1 Limnodynastes dumerilii
TGATGGGTGGGGCAGGATACACATGATGGGGGGTGCTGGATACACATCATGAGTGGTGCTGGATACACATCATAGGGGGTACTGGGTGCTGGATACACATCATGGGGGGTGCTGGAGAGACATGATGAGGGATAATAGGTGCTGGATACACATGATGAGGATACTGGGTGCTGGATACACATGATGGGGGATAATAGGTGCTGGATACACATGATGGAGATACTGGGTGCTGGATACACATGATAGGGATACTAGGTGCTGGATACACATGATGGAGATACTGAGTGCTGAACACATGATGAAGGATACTGGGTGCTGGATAAACATGATGGGAATACTGGGTGCTGGATACACATAATGGGAATACTGGGTATTGAATTCACATGATGGGGATAATAGGTGCTGGATACACATGATGGGGGATACTGGGTGCTGGATACACATGATGGGGGATACCAGGTGCTGGATACACATGATGGGGGAAACTAGTGCTGGATACACATGATGGAGGATAATGGATGCTGAAGAGACATGATGGGGATACTGGGTGCTGGATACACATGATGAGGATACTGGATGCTGGATACACATGATGGGGATACTGGGGGGGATGGGGGGGTAGGTGCTGGAATGCAAATTGTATAGTAAGGGCTTTCCAAAGTCTTTATGTTCAATGCAGCATTCTGTATGTGGCCCTTCTACGTGCGGAGACTTAAGGTAGGACTTAAGGGTGTGCACTCCCCTTGCCTGTGCGTAATAGGTTAGTAAATTAAATGCGTTGACCTACGTTGCAGAATCTAACATACGTAATCTGCTTTTAATTCTGGATCTGGCCCACATTGATTATTATGCTAAGTTGAGAATAGTGTGGAACATTTATTAAATCACTTGTAGAGAGGGTAGTCCAAAAGAGTTGTTGGCCAAAGCAGTCAGTTTAGACCAGTGGAAGCCCCCAAGACAGTTGCCTTTTCACAATATTTAGACCTCAGTTGCATACTGACTTTTATGTAATGTTGAGACTAAAGCAGGGTACACGCTGAAGGGTTATCTATTGCTCCAATCACATGAAAATGTCAGTTAGCTCCAAAATCTTTTCTGTGTGAACTGTTCAAGAATGCTGTAGAATCTGAAAGTTACTTGATCAATACTGTCCTGATAGATAGATATTAGATAGATAGATAGATAGATAGATAAATAAATAAATACGGAACTCATTAGCAGCGCTGCTAAGGAGTTCTGTATTTATTTATTAGAACTTAGCATTGGTGGTTTGTAGGACCCCAAGGTTGTTTTGGCACAGTGGTCACCATCCCCTAATTTACTGATAACATCCTGATGTCTGTAGAAAACTTTAGTGTGTACAGACACACAATCTTCAGAGATTAACATTCACATTTCTGCATAAGCCCACCTTGCCCAGAGCATTTCATTGCGGCAAAGATTTATTTGAAAAGTTTGTAAATCGATCCACAAGAAACTAGAGAGCAGTTTGTACGGGGATTACAGGTCGGGGCTAGAATTTTATAAGATGTCGGATCGCCTCTAAAAATTTCAGTGCGTACATTGCTTAAGACTAAACAGAAACAGTTTTTGTATGATGTGACATTCTGCAGTGCATCTTTCGCCATGTGCTATCCTATCTTCCACTGTGGGCTATGGGCTTTGAACTAATGCTAAAGATCTTGATTAGCTAGATAAGTCAGGCAATGGGCACATTTTGTAGTAAGTATGCACAAGTATGAGGGTAACATTTGTGCATTTGCAGGGACATGGACTTCTCAGTGGCATGTGTGGTAGATGGAGAGGAACATTAGGGGCATGTCTGGAAATATAAGGGACATGTGCAACACAAATTAGTTGGATTAAGTAGCAAAAAGCATTGACAGACTTGACAGCATAGAATGTACTGACTGAGTGGCTTAAATATTATGGTTGAATGTCTGAGCGCCATGTGGGGGTGGGCAGAAGTCTAACTGCATGAGGATGTCTGGGTGATACATAAAGGCCATACAGATATTTGTTGAAGGTCTGAGTTACATGATGAGTGGGCTAAATGGCATTCTGTGACAAGGGGCCGGATCTACAGTTAATACCCTGAGCCCACTTATTATTATTATTACTGTTTATTTATAAGGCGCCACACAGTATCCGCAGCGCCTTACAGAGGCAATAGCAAAGACAATAGTTACATATACAATTCAATATAATAATGAACAAAGGGTATAAAAACACGAATAAGGAATACAATACATGTACAAAGCAAAATTAAAATACAGTAAAAACAAACAAACAAAAAAACCCCAGAACAATATGTAAGGAAAATAAAGATGCAGGATGTGTGTGTAGAAGTAGGTGAATAAGGACAAAGATAGACAGTAGAGAGAAAAAGGTGGGAAGTGATGAGGACAAGGTAGAGGGGTGATGACTGGAGGGAGGAGGACCTTGGTCATAAGAGCTAACAAGCTAAGTGAGAGAGGGCAAATAAACAGGAGACAGTTATGAAGATGGGGAGGGCAGGTAAGCTTAGGTGGAGAAAGCATGTTTATGTACCTAGTGAATGTTGCCACAAAACTCCATCATATTTTTGGCTTTGTATGGGGGCATTCAAAACTTTAATATACTGCTGCATGCTATAGATAATCTTATGAATCTAATATTGTGTGGGCTGCAAGAAAAATAAGTCAAATCCAGTCTCCCCAGTATTCCCCATCATGTCTCCAGCCTTGGACTAGCCTGCCGTGGAGCCTGTGAAATCCCAGTGGGCCCCAGTGCCTGCAGGCTCCACTCCTTTTAAAAGGGGGTGGAGCCTTCACTTAGATCCCATGCACCCTTGTAAAAAGCTGGTTGTGCTGTGCACAGCCTCGGCTCTGATCACAAGACACCAGCATGACCTAAGGTCCCATAAGTGACATAATTCTGCAGAGCATACACTGCGGAGGACAGAGCCGGAGCAGAGGCAGCAAAGGTAAGTTTATTATACAGTGCTTAGAAGTGGATGAGGAATGGTGATTTACATAGAGGGGGCACAAAGGCTGGGTGGACACAAAGGGGGGCAATAGTGTTATCTGGACATAGAAACTGAATGGACACAAAGAGGGGGGGGGGCAATAAGACTGAATGGACACAGCATAGAGGTGGTAGTTAAAACCAAAGGAGCTGATGAGGTCACCCAGAGAGGAGGTGTAGAGCGAGAACAGAAGGGGACCAAGGACTGAGCCCTGGGGCACGCCAATGGGAAGAGAAGTAGGGGAGGAAGAGCTAGGGGATACGACAGAGAAGGAGCGATCCGAGAGATAGGAGGTGAACCAGGAATGGACAGTGCCAGAGAGGCCAAGGGAGCGAAGAGTGTGGAGCAGGAGAGGGTGATCAACAGTGTCAAAGACTGCCAAATGATTCAGGAGGATGAGAAGCTAGAAGTAGCCCTTTGGCATAAAGTAGATCATTTGTGACCTTAGTCAGGGCAGTTTCAGTTGAGTGCAGGGGGCGGAAGCCTGATTGGAGAGAGTCCAGGATGGAGTTGTCGGCAAGGTAGCCGATTAGACACTTGTAAACAAGCCGTTCAAGCGGCTTGGAGGCGAAGGGAAACAGGGAGATGGATTGGTAGTTGGAGGGTGAAGTGGGGTCAAGGTTAGGATTTTTAAGGATGGGGGAGACAAGAGCATGTTTAAAGGGGGTGGGGAAGAAGCCAGAGGAGAGGGATAGGTTAAAGAGTTGGGCAAGATGAGAGCAGGTGGAGAGAGAGAGAGACCGGAGAAGATTAGAGGGGATGGGATCAAGTGGGCACGTTGACGGAGGGGATAACAAAAGAAGTGAGTGGATTTCTTCAGCTGAGGTAGGGATGAAGGTAGACATTGGTGGGTGGATAGGGAGGGGATGAGAGGATGGAGATTGAGGTGGAGGAGAGGTGATGGAAGAGGAGATGGAGCTTCTGATGGAGTCAGTCTTGGAAGTAAAGAAGGTAACAAAGTCAGCGGCAGATATGGAGAGAGGGAGGGGGGAGAGAAGAGAGTTGAAGGCGGTAAAGAGGCGGCTGGGGTTAGACGATTGGGAGAGGATAAGGGACTTAAAGAAGGATTGCTTGGCAAAGGCGAGAGTATGAACTTGAAGTGGAGAAAGTCTGCAAGGGAACGTGACTTCCTCCAGAGACGCTCTGCAGTACGGGAGTATTTCTTTAGGAACTGAGTGAGTGGGGAGTGCCAGGTTTGAGGGTTGTTGTGGCAAAGGTAGAAAGAGGAGGGAGGGCAGGCAGCATCAAGGGCGGAGAAGAGGGCATTGTTGTAGAGAAAGGTGGCTTAGGGCATAAGTGGGAAAGGGCGTAAGTGGGCTCCAAGGAGTAGAGGGCGCGTGTGTTACAATAGACTTAGTTTAAGTAGAAAGTGGCTGAACATTTAAAAGCACATATAAAAGCACAATAAAATGACAGTGTGGGTGTGATCAGTGTTCGGATGGATCACTGATTCGCAAATGTGACTTAAGGTTGCCTTATGGCAGCATAAGTCACACTTTTTATGCACGAGAGAGGGGAGTGACAGGGGGAGTTCACTCCTCTCTCATGCAGAATTAAACACCGCCGCACATACAGAAAAGAAGATGCTAAATCGTGGATTATTTTCCACTTTGAAATGAAGTAGAAAAAATAATACTAAATTACTGATCAAAGCTTTTGACTTTTAATTTAAAACACATTTTATGTTCTGCATATATCTTATATACTAACCTGGACCAGGGATATCTGCTCTGGAGAAATCTCCTGTCCAACGGCTTGTATTAGAAACAAATGCTGCACTAGAAATGTAACATTTTGGTGGCCCATCATAGTCAACAAGATCATACTGGCCGGGGCCTGGCACATTTGGCATCTTAGGAACTGGTTCTGCAGTAGCTGAGAAACAGAGGTAATGTTTTCTCCTAAAATATAATAACATATCATGTTATATTCTTGCTATCATTTTGTATAGATATCTAGATAAAAGAAAGATATGGCAATCATATTATAAATTATAAAATACATGACCTATTTTAATGCTATCATAAATAGCTTATTATGTACTGTCAAGTCCCGTAGTTTACCCTACTATAATATTGGTATAATTAGAAAGGGATACTTTAACTTACGGGAAGATAGTCTTCTTTCTTATTTCTGGAGATCCATATGGCTCATAGCTGGCTGGTCCTGGGTTATTTGAGGTGACGTTCAAAACATCACGAGCCGTCTTTGACTTGAAGCATGAGACTAAGACTTTCGGAGACTCCTTAACCAGTGAGTCATTTACTATATAATGACCTAAAACAACATATTGTTCATTTGCTAAGTGACTTATTATTATTATTATCATCATCAAGTTTTGTGAATTTTGGTGTGGCAAACATGAATAATACCTTCTGCAACATAGTCAACCTGTGAACTTCTGAAGAATAATATCTTTTTATGTTTGAAACATAAATAAATGGTGAACATGAACAATGTTTACCTATATCACTGCGAAAAAGTGAAACTATATCTTTCTACTTAAATACATAAATCTTGTTGTTGGAAGATGTACAGTTGTTAAATAACATATTTCATTCCTGTAATGCAAACATTGTGATGTTTAATGAAGTGAACTTCCTACAAGTATGTAATCTTACCAGATATACTGTAGCAGTAAGAACTGAAATAAAATATAACTACTCACCCCGCATAACCCTGATTATATAAAGAAAACAAAATCAACTATTAATAATGTTTTTTAAAAATAACAAGCAGCGTGATTTACATCATAAATGTCAGGTTGTGATACAGGAGCCTAAGCGCAAGTTAGGTGCGGACAGAACAGCACCTAATTCACTGGTGCAGCCCGTAACCCGCCCTCTGTTTTTAGGTACCTAATAGCACTTAAGAGTGCCATAGGGCTACTTTAACTAACTGTGCGTAGTTTCCTTCTTAAGAAGGAAATTATGCACAGACAATGCCTCTCCCCGCCCTAATCTAAATCCCCCCTACCCATTTCTAACTAAACACACCCCAAGGCGGCATTAGACCGCCTCTAACTAAATTACTCCGTGTGGTCATATAGAAGACACGGAGGCAATCTACGTACCTAACTGGTATGTAGATTGTGTAAAAGACCTACAAGGCATGCGTAGTAGGTCAGTTCAGTAATCTAAGCAAGAAGCAGAAACTTCTTAGGTGTGAATACAGCCCACTATAATTTTGTACTGTGTCAAGGAAACAGCATTTGGAATATTACAATTGGAGAACTAAACATGTAAAAAACTATTTAAAATTTAAGTTTTCTATAGTAAATGCCTTAGGATCTAAAACAACTTTGCATAGGTGTACTTAACAGTGGGAAAACATGAACAGATGTATGGGCAAACTAATTTTAATAGGTACTGTTAAACTACCGGTTTTAATAGACTAAACTGGTAGAAATATCATAACTGCATAATGTAAAAGCATTAGTTATAGTTTAAATCAGGGGTTAACAACCAGTGATGCAAGTACATGGGCCACTGTTAGGTGGTACTCAGGGCATTTGGGCAAGGTTGTAAGGAAGTACGATAGCAAATGGCCGAGGACATAATTAATCAAATATTTTGGGGGGGCTAAATGACATATGTAGAAAATGCACTTTAAAATAACTACAAAAATATACAAACAACAACAACAAAAGTCCTGGATAAAAAATATATACGGCTTGAGGGTATGGGTCTACATGATATACAAAGTGGTACTTGACATGATACCATAGTGGGCAGCTGGTACTCCCCCGAATAGAGTTGAGAACCGCTTGTCTGAGATATTGGGAGTATTCCTGAAGTGATATAGTATTTATTAAAACCAACGGTTATAGCTGTATTACAGAGCAAATAACATTATATAGCAAATATCATTAGTTTTGCTCATAGAAAACATTTTTATCTCTGTACAGCAAAATACATTGGTATATGTATAAGGTTTTCAAGGTAATTAAGATTCTTATTTGAGTACTAAGTAGTTATACCCATATTCTAATTGGAGAAAACAGTATGTGGCCAAATATGACAAATACAGGTTTTTAAGGCTTGAGTTATCATTATTGCTTGAGATGACAACATGGTCAGGTATAAACATAATGCAACTCTCTTTGCCTAATAATATCTAAAATCAAATGTTGATAAGGATGTGTGGTCTGCCACTCTGGACTTACTGCCAAATGCCTATACAGAGAACCTACATAGAACTAAAATTGATGTGTGTGTGTGTGAATGATGGTAGTTTAAGCATTATATGCAACACATTTACCATCCTAACTGACCTCAAAATATAAAGGCTTGGGTAACTGATATTGGACACAATATATGTGGAACTCTTTTTGCCCCAGTAATGCTGCATGCTACTGGTGAATTTCATTTAGATGAAGTTCCAGGAACAGATTCTCTGGCAGAGTTAATACAAAGTTTGTGGTATGCAAAATGCTTTTATGCACCCATGCCACAGGCATATCTGGCAGACGTTGCTCACAATCTGCTTTGATAAATTCAAAACCATGAAGCAGAAGACATAGTGTAACCCATGTGAACTGTGAAAAACACGGTATTTTAAACCCGGGTTTTTCCAGGAAGAAATGCGGGTCCCAAAAAAATGACACTTTTAAGTGCCCAAAAACCACCACTGAATTTCCCGGGTTTTAGTGGCTTTTAAGGTGCAGGGCATGCTGATGCTTGTAGTGCTACAATCATCAGCATGCCCAAAGATGGCAGGGCATGCTAGCGCTTGGAGAACCACTTGGAGTTACAACAAAGCACAAATGAATACTATGGGCACGCTGATGATTGTAAAATGTTTTTTTTTTTATAGATCCGACGCTGTTGCCACAGCAACAGTAACCAAATTTGAACCAATCGGGAGGCAATATGAAAGACCCGGGTTGAAAACAACCCTGGCGCTTTCACACTGCCACCCTTCCCAGATAGGACCCGGGAATAACCCTTCTTTTTTGCCGGGTCGAAGTCCCGGGTCTTTGAACCCGTGTCGACCGGAAGTGGACGTTTCACACCGCCACCAAATACACAGGTTTTTGCCAATTCCCGGGTTGTTGGCCAAAACTCGGGTATTTGGTGGCAGTAGCAGTGTGAAAAGGGTTTAAGAAAATATGGAGGACCCATTAATAGTTTAACTAATTAGGTCAATTATATGGACAAACAAGGGGCAGAGGAGGGCTGTGCATTTGCAGATGTGGAGTTGGAGTAAATATGTAAATGCCCCCATTGATTGCATTAGCACACAGACATTTATGACATATTATTTTCACCCAGGCACTACACCATATAAAGCGGAGCACACACTTTTACGATTTCCCCAGTTCCAACTATACAGACCAATAGTCCAGGAAATTGTGAAGCGTGCAGCATACATACTATATATCAGGCTGACCTTATAATTGTATAGTGTGTAACCAGCATTAGTCTCCAGTGTCTCTGAACACATGAGATAAGTAATTAAATCAGAGATAACAAACAGTGAAAGGTAAGCAAATTTATAAGAAAATCAATAAAGGCTGTTGAAAGAGAAACCAAGAAAGAAAAAGGAAAGACCAGCACCGCAGGGCTTGAACTCTCTCTGAGAACAATAAAGACCTGTTCAAAACAAAAATGACACAATGGATTAATAATTTGGCAGATCTAGACCCCTGCACGCTTTATGTACGTGCTCGTAGCTGTCGGTAGGAAATCTGGACACTATTACGACTAGATGGCAGGGATAGAGCCATCGTAGATGAAGGGTCTGCCCCTTCATCGTAAGTACTAACTACTTTGTTACATCCGTTAGCACTTATGCACTGGAAACATCTGCCGCGCGCATGCGCAGATGTTCCCAGACAGGGAACTTACGCAGATGACTTGCGTAAGTCCTCTGTCAGCCATTATTCAGTATCTACCCCATTTATCGTTACTGCATTGATCTTGTACTCTCTAAACTATGCTCAGTTGACCATCACCTTATCACCTAAAAAGAGCTCCACACTAGTTCAAACCCTATGCTGTAGAATTCTGCAAATCTCGTTCTCCTGATGATTTTTAACTTACACAAGCACTTATTAACACTTATAGAACTGCCCTGGACAATGCCAAAAAATTCTACTTTTAATATCTCATTCTGCTCAGGCTTCTAACCCGAAATGCTTCTTTCGTTCATTTATTTCCCAACTGAACACTACTGTGCACAACCACCAACCTCCATCAACGCTCAAGATCTTGTAATGTACACTACGGATTGAGTTAACCACACACCTCACACTCATGCATGAAAATCCGGGATTTTGTCGTGTGCATACTTACTACCACCACCAACAAATTAAATAAAACAAAAAAAAAGATAAACACAAAGCAAACAAAAAGGCTTGGAGAAAAGAAGAGTCCCAAACATATTTGGAATAAACGTTAGCAGTGCAAAAGAGAAGAAGAGCCTACCTTTACACAGTTAGAGTCTTGGCCAAAATTGTAAGGTTGCAAGGCCGCAGACCTGGTCGTAAAAAGGAATCTGGACAAGTATCAAGATTTAGTACCTTTAGCAGGGAGTGCAGGGGGCATGCACTAACCGCTACGTAATCGGCCGGAAGACGCGCGTAGGTAAGGATCCGGCCCATATTCTCCAATAATAAAAGTTAGAAGCGGTCAGTGTACTTTAAAACAATAAATAAAATTACTCTTTCTTAACAATTTAAATATACAATTGCATTGTCTAGGAAGCGTCCCATGAATTCTGCAGTAATTGAACATGTCACCCTAACTGAAGATGAGAAAAATAATGTGCCTGCCAACCATGACACAAACATTTAGTGACAGGATTAAATAAAAAAAAGGACAGATTGGATGGACAATGTGGCTCTTATCTGCTGTCATATTTTGTTTCTATGACACAGGCTCAAGATAAAGACTGCTGTCATGACGAGCATTTTCAGGCAACAATAAAAATGCTCCTACAAGACATTCTAAGTATTCAATTTTATGAATACTAAAGTTAACAATAAAAGCAAGGATGTTACGCCTGCCACTTCATGGTCTAGCCAAGTTAAGGATCAGAGAAACCTCAACATGTATTTTGTCAATGCCTTTAGTGTCACACTGACAGCATACACACTAAAAAAAACACATTTCCTACAACCTAAACTTATTTTCACAATCAGCCATGTAAACTTTGAAGGAAATCATATCATAAAAATAGTGTTTGAAGAAGCTCTTAAACAAAGGAAGAAATTCTGTCAAGGGACTCTTTGCAGTTGCTAAAATGTATGCCTGCATAAACTACGGATTAAACTACTTTGCCATTATTGTCTCAACACACTAGTGAGTTTCTCCAGGTCTTTATGGAAAAAGTTCTGTACCATAATGAATAAACAAAAAAAAAAAAAAGAGCCACTTCACTGAAACGCTTCAAATTTGATAAGTATAATTAAACTTATGAATTCAGATAATGAAGGGGACCAACAGCTAGAAGAATAAACTCACTCTTACTTTGCTTTTTGAGGAAATCACACTATCCGCAAAGAAACTCATTAGAGGTCTACTATTTCAGTGACTATACAGCTTTTTCTACTATAAATGAAATTGGGACTGAGTCATACTTACCTTCTTTGGATGAAATAACCTCCTTCCAGACGAAATACCCCCATTAGGGGAATAACAGAGGCCAGAGGCCGTCTATCCCCTCTGTGGAAAAGATAACAATAAATTTCCTACCTGACTGTCGGCAACACTTAAACCAGAAAATGCTACATAAAGACTGTCAAAGTAAGGTCCAGACCTCCATACAGTTCCTCTGCTGTTTCCAACCCTCCCTCCTGTCGAGCAGACCGCCTCCAACAACGGTCACTGGAAGCTAATATCGGGCTGTGCCATGCACAACGGAGGCTGTAAACAGGCTAATTACATCACCGCATCTGCAAGCCGAGTAGTGGAAAGTATATGTATTTCACCTCTCTCCACATGCTTTAGGAGACAGATTATACCACTTATCCCGTAAGATTGAATTGAATTCTGAATATACACCAAGTGGTTAGCCCATTAACTTTCAAGGTTATATAAGGAGGAACACTAGCCATTATTGCATCATTAATTAAAGGGATCTATTGAGTGCAAAAATAAGCATTTCTCCAGGGCGGCATTTGGTTCCTTATCTGTGTTAGTGGATTATATCTTGTAATGATCTGTTTACTATTTTGATTTGCCAAGTGGCACTAGAATTGTAACAGTTCATTGATGAGCTATTTAGTCCCTCATTTATTGTGTGAGCTATTCGCTAAAATTTTAATGAATTTTATCAAATAAATTTATTGTCCATCCACAGCGCTTCTTTTTATTTTCTTTGTATTAATATAGTTTTGTCTACTAAAAGAAGCTGCTGAAAGACAATTAATTAAAGACAATTAATTAGTGTAATCATTTGTTCCTCTCTATAATTTATATAGACAGATATTTTTTCCTTAGCTAGAAGAATACTTCACACTCAGATACAAAAAGAAGTTGAAGTGCAAACTCCTATAATTGAGAATCAAACAAATGTTGGTGCTATAGAACAACAAGAAAGTCGTCTTTTAGAAGCTGCCTAAAGAAGCTCTTCCTAATTCATGTATTGTACATACACAGCAGCAGTCAATAAGAGACAGTTTGAAAGAAGAATATGTTGCTGCTCTGGTTGGGAGGGTGACGAAATTAGTTCCTGTTGCAAGAACCACTGAAGTAGATTCTATTTTAAAAAGGGGCATTGAAATGGGATGTGTCACTGTTGGGAGAGAACATTTAACTATTGGGAACAGGTACTTTTGCAAAATAGGGCCTTTCGCTATAAGTATGCGTTATCAATACCAATGTAAATCATTTTGACAATGATACACCCGCAATTCAGCTGTATTATTGTTGAAATAGGGTCTATCGAGATATCAAGGGTGTGGATAGCTGTAAGAATGTAGGACAGCTAAGAAACGGAGTAGAGTGTTAGCTCTTATTCTTTGGTCACAGGATACAGCAGACAGAATTCTTGAAGTCAGTATGAAAATGTATTGGTCATGCTGCCCATAGAATTGGTCATGCTGCCCATAGAATGGGCTGATAACCTCTAGTCAACAGTGCTAGTGATAACATGTTATAGCAAGGTACACAAAGTTACAGTGCAAAATGTATATGCACCTCAATGGTCTGATTCAATTAGAATCGTGGCCCGCGTTAGACGGAAAATGTTCGCCCAAAACCAGAGAAACTTGATCCTGGGGCAGCAGTCTCTGGGCTGCCAGTCCTGGAGCACTTAGGGATACTGAATGAGACATGGCTTGCTGGATAGCACTTCAAGCCCTTTACCTCCTGAACTAAATTAATCCACCAACTTCTATCAGTACCCAAAATCTTGAATTGTACTTTATGGACAAGATTATCAAGATCAGACATGAATTGTCATACTCCTCTCATACCCCTTTCACATCACCAACTCTGAAAAATACGGGTCTAAAAACCCGGGTTTTTCCGGGA
>WWET01001229.1:341489-354903 GCA_011038615.1 Limnodynastes dumerilii
ATTAAATTATCTACCTATTTCCATGCTTCCATTCCCCCCAGAGCTTCTTGAGAGACTTGCCTACACTCGCCTTAATTACTTACTTTCCTTAAACAGTCCTCTTCAGGCTTTCGTTCTCAACACTCCAAAAAAAACTGCACTGACCAAAGTGGTCAATAATTTAATCAATGCTTAATATAAAGGTCACTGCTCTCTTCTCATTTTCCTGGATCTTGCTGCTGCTTTTGACCTTTGGCCACTCTCTATTCTTACAAATGTTACAATTTTTGACGATAAGCAAGCTTTGTGATGCCATATTACTACATCAAATTTTTTATTATTAATTGATATATATTAATATACATTTTACATTTATGAAGGTATCTGTGCCAGTGTCTGAGTCAGAGTCTAGTAAAACAGTCAGAGGCAAAAGTTTGGCTTACCAATTCCACAACCCTGTTGCATAGACAGCACAAACTTGAATGATAAGATCTTTGGAAATACACCAACAAAAACAAACTGCTCCACATTTTGTAGCTGAATAAAGCACAATGTGCAATCAGTAAAGAGTAATTTTAAATTTCAAGACATTTGCACTTCACATGCAAACTCTTCTATCATTTAAAATTTTGTGTTTTTCTGCTAAAGTATTTATTGGTCTAGTCTTAGAGAAAATGTTCTTTATACATAAAAGAATTCCCTTTCAACATCTAGCAATGAAAAAAGTGGTCATCTGCATACATTCATACAAGGAGTTTTGAAAATATCTTATCAAAAATCCTTGCTCTTAATAAAAATAGGTGCAACTTGGCACATTTGAATAAGTGACATCTACAGACAGAAATTTCAGATTTTCTCTTTCATTACCTTGGGAAATGTAAAATTATTTTCCTGACTGCTGTAAGAATACAATCTTATAAATTTTAAACCTACATCCTACCATGCGTTGTCAGTCTACAGCCCTAAAATGGCTATTTAGAATAGAGACAGCCGAAAGCTCCGCAGACCCCACCGGAGAGGTGAGTAACCTCTCTGGGGACTTTTAGTGTTAGGGTAGGCTCTGGGGAAGGGAGGGTTAAGGTTAGAGTCATGGAAGGGGAGGGTTAGGGTTAGGATAAGCCTTTCGGTAAGGGAGTGTAGATTTAGGCTGCAGGGATAGGAGATTTAGGATTAGGCTACAGGGAGAGGTGTCTTAGCGTTAGGCTCTGGCTTAGACTACAGGTAAGAAAGTCTTAGGGTTTGACTGTGGGGAGGGAAGGTAGTGTCAGGCTGTGGGGAAGGGAGGGTTAGTGTCAGGCTGCAGGGAAAGGAGGGTTAGTGTTAGGGTCATGGAAGGGAAGGATTAGGATTAGGGTCATGAAGAGGAGGGATAGGGTAAGGATTAGGGTTGGGTTTACCTTTTGGAGCACCGTTTTTGGCTGGGAGAGAATGGCCCTTTCGAAATAGGGCAGTTCTCTGCGGAGACCCACACTTCTACCATGTTCTCAATTTTCTCCAAATAAAGCAGAGAAATATAACACATTCTAGTCTATTCAAATTTTCATGATCACTTTCAATTGTATGAATTTGAGCTGAATGGTTTTTCATATGTGGATTAATCTAATATAACATGTATACCAGCGTAGGGTGCAGTTTTCCTGTTCAATTCAAAGGCTCAATATTTATCAATGGTTATTTCATCCCAAAAGTGTTATGCTGTATGTAGAGAGTGAAGTAGTTTTTGTATGGGAAAACCCCAATGATACCTCTGTGTGGTGCACCATAGTAACTGTGGGTACAGGGATAATCCTGAGGATCCAGATTTGTAATAGAAGTACACTGTGCATATGTGAACCACAGAAATGTGGGTATTCTTTGTCTCTTTTACGTAAATATTATATTTATTCAATAACAACTGGCATTACCTATGTTTTTGTTTTTGTTCTGTTTGTTTTTATTTTATAAAGTGGCATTAGTGGCATTTAGCATGATTAATAAAAAAAAATATATACGGTATATATTTTTACAAAGATATCTTACAGGGTGAAGGTCCTTTCAAATTATTCAACTGTACAGCATCTCTCTTTGTCCTTGATGCAAATGCAGCATGTGCGGATACATTGTTATTTGGATGACAATAACTTACTGAGGCCTGCAAAACATCAAACATTATATTATTTTAAAGGCTGCAGATTTATAGGTTTTTTTTTTTTTTTAATAAAAATATACATAGGGGTTAATTTATTACAAGAACAATTGTTTTCAGTTTTCCAGCACTATATATATTGGTCAGGTTCCGGCCACAGTCTCAGAGGCAGGCGTCTTGGAACATATGGGGTAAGTGCACTGTATTAAAATGTTGGTCTCTGTGTTAATGATTTATATGCGTTTTACACACACCCTGAGGCATACCGCTAAATGAGCAGTTGAAACGTTGGTTTATATATATTGATTAAAGTAGCCGGACAGGCCAGTTGATTCACTGTTACTCAGTCTCCAGAGTGACTTTATTTTTTGTACTATATTATATATATAACAACATATTTGTCTCTGAAATACCCAAAATTTAGATTTTGAACTTTAAAATATGAATTTGGATTCAACATAAAATTGAAATAATAAAACAAATGAAAATGGCATAAACAAAATGATGCAAAACTTTGAGCAGCAATCAAGTAATTTCTGTAGTTCAATAGGGTTCAGATCAGGGCTTATAAAAAGTAACTTCAGAATAGTCTAATATTGTGTTCTTATACATTCTTGGGTGGTGTTAGCCACACAGGTAGTATAACCTGTGACTGAGGCAGAATATTCAGCACTGTGTAGTATGTTTGGCTCTAAAATGCCTTCATAGGGCCAAATTTACTAAGCTGCAAGTTTGGAGAAGTGGAGTTGTTTCCCATAGCAACCAATTATTATTATTATTATTTATAAATCGCCACAAGGTGTCTGCAGCGCCGTACAAAATACAACAAAATACAGTACAGACATACAGGGTAGGGATGTACAGCATAGTATATATTAAATACAATATGACAAAAAAATAATCACAGAAAACAATAAAGTGAAGAACGCAAGGCAAAATGCGAGGTGTCAAGCTTGGAAGATCAGGGAGGATAGAGCGCAGTGAGAGGTAGAGAGGGAGCCACCAGGTGGGGATTGGGTAAAAGGGTAGCAGAGGGGGACAAGAGGGTACAAAGTGAGGAGGGAGTGGTGGAGGAATCAGATTCTAGCTGTCATTCTCTAGTATGTAATAGGAAAGTGAGAGTTAGAATTTGATGGTTGCTATGGTCAACATCTCCACTTTTCCAAACCCGCAGCTTAGTAAATGTGGCCCATATTTTTTGCCCTGCACAAATTCGTGCTTTGTGTCAGACACATTTAAGCAAAAATAAAATAGCCAAGTCTTCTCCATGTATTGACACTAAGGGACAGATTCAATTGAGCATGATGTTCCTCTGAAATAACACATTGTGCAAACCTACATCACTGATTTTATCTCACACAGAATGTTTAGTTACCGTAATAAACGAGAAAAGGCACACTTCACGTCTAATCCTCCCGTCATCACGTTTAACCGAATCTTCCCCTAAGTGTTTTTCTTTGAAAGCTTAATTTTTTTTTGCCTCTGGGCATAGAGCTGATAGGACTTTCAAAGAAGCTCCAATTTGGAGTACACTGTCCAAAAGCATTGTGGCTTCTCAATATGCATTTTACCAAATTCCATTCTGTCTAGAGTCAGGTTCAAGGTCCAGTGACAAACAGAAGTTCTAATATTCTGGATCATAGAATGGTAAGACATAGTCGATTTCTGAACAATGGATATGGAGCAAAAACAAAAAAACAAAAGAAAACAGGAAGACAAAAGCAAAGTTAAGGACAAAGGGCTGGATCCAGACTTAAGTAAGTACTTTAAATTAGTTACTCCTGGGCTAAACCATGTTGATTGCAGGGGAGTCATATTTTTAATCTGTTGCAAACAGTATTAGAGTTGAGAGGTGATGTTTCCTATCCCAAGTCTAAATAACAGTGTGATAGTAAAGCTGGTCAGTATCTGTGTGCAGTAAGCAATTCAAAGATATTTCCCTGCATGCAAAGGATATAATTAACTTGACTCCCCCTGAAATCAACATGGTTTAGCCCAGGAGTAACTAATTTCAAGCACTTACTTCAGTCTGGATCCAGCCCAAAGAGCCTGATCCAGACTTAATAAAGACAGATCATTTACGCATTTTGCATGTGCAAATCTGGCTGTGGAAACGCACTGTACATGCGAGTGGCAGATGTTACGCAACGTGGGCCGTATTCACGGATCCGTTTTCATGTGAAGTAGCGTGTGAATTTTTAGGTACATTTTAACTGCGCATGCGTAGTATTCTTTTTTACGTAAGTAACGTAGTATATACGCATGTGTGTGCTTTAGGCACGGTCATGTGAATCGAACTTGGGAACATACATGCAGATGGCGGGGTTGAACTACGTACCTCAAAAGTTACATGAAAGAGTTTAGGGGGAGGCATTTAAATGAGTCTTGGAGAACGCGGTTACATAGAATCGCACGTACGGCATACATATACGCACGTATATGTACACATGTAAAGTTAGAGGTGGTCTATGGAGGCGTATGTATACAACTGCACAGCCGTGAGAGGGGAGTGTCGTGGGTGTTGGCTTGCTACGTGCATGCGTATAATTGCGTACTTTTGAACAAACACATCTCTGAATGCGGCCCCGTTACTCCGATTGTATGTAACTTGTACGTAACTCCGTACGACAGAGCGTGACATTCTGATTATACGCATTGTGGGTGGGGGGAGGCAATTAAATTGTATAGTATGTGCTGGGTTAGGCACTTACATAAGACAAGGCAATATGTATGACCAGAGATACACAAGGAAAGGGTTAAGCCAGGGTTCTGATCACGTAAGTCAGCTAAGTTATATGCGTGCAAAGGGAATTGCAATGGAGTGCATTATATTTAGCAGTGCGTAACTTGTGTACGCTTGCGTAAGTAAAACAATCTTAAGTCTGGATCAGGCCTGAAGCATGTGCACAGGCAGAATTCCACAAGCCGGATGCAGCAACAGCAAATACACTAGATTACTAGCAATGGCACAATATTCAAGAAATGAATATTCAACAAAGGAACAAGCAAGGCTTATAAATGTAGTCTTGGGGTGGAGATAGAGCATGCTGGGACATGATTAGAATAGGTAAACAGATTGAGCACCAGTTAAAGGTGCAATAAAACACTGGGGTACCTTAACCTTGGAATTCAGCTTCTATCTCTTTTGTAGTCTTCTTTGTTTTGTTTTCTACCATTCCCAATATGCTTCTGTTTAATCTAGAATCAATTTTCCTTTTGCAGTGTATGGCCTTTACATTTAACACGTTTGTCAAGAATTTTCTCAACTCTGTTCTTTGCTGTCACTTGTCCATGTTTAGTGTGATGCATACAATAATACCAAACAGAAGGACTACTTTTATCCATTTAAACAGGCAAGATGAATGATTAGAGTATTGAAGAAGTGTGATGATAATCCAAGAAAGCTATTTGTTTGAAATATCTTTATAATCCAATTATTTTTAATCTTTTTTAAGGTATAACAACAATCTGTCCAGCCCATTTTAGAATATCTTCGGAGAATAAGCAATAATGTATCTCTTTTAAGCTTCTTTGCTTTGTTCTATAGCACATCTATAGCACATCAAATTTGTGCAGGTAGACATATGACCATAGATTTATACTTAATCACTTCAAGAGGATTGAAGCATTGTTTTAGTGAGATTGAAGCATTGTTTTAGTGAGCTATAATTTGTCCATGTCTGTATTATAACAATTAACCCTACAGCAACCCTTGCCAGGCTTCTTTCCTGCATCAAGGGTCTTCTTCATTAAATTCTGCAGTTTGAGTTCCTTCTTTTGATTATGCATGGCGACCATTCACACATGTACAGAAGAAAATAAAACGTAAGTTGCAGACATTGTAAAGAGAGAAAACCACCACCATGATCATTTCCATCCTGAAATGGTGAGAACAATGCTCCATTATGTTTGCTGAGTGACCACTCAATAGAAAATCAGGTGGGGACTCTTCCTGTACAAGAGAAGAACATCATTGGGGGAAAACACTGACTTGAGTTCATTCTCACATAGTGCAATGCAAAGATATAGGCAAAATACTGCAATTTACTTTGTAATTTTTCTTAAATTACTCAATAGTTTAACATTTTAAAATCCTAATTCAGGATGAGCTAATCTAATCTTGCCATGTAAAAATATTAAACTTACATCATACTGATTTGGAGATGGTGTCTTGTGTTTTGTACCTTCCACCTTGGTAGCGATAGGACGATGAAACATGCTGGAGAAACTCTGGTTAAAATCCTTCTTTGAAAATAATGTATGTTTTATGTAGTAAGTGTTAGGAGCTGGAGTGCGGACAATATTACAGAAAAAACTTTTAGATGCCTAAAATAAAAGAGGAGAATAATTGCATATATATTGTAACATATAGGTTAACATATGTTTCTTTTATTCATTTAACATCTATTGTTATTCCCTCAAAATTGCTGACAGTAAACCAAAGACACTGTTTTGAAAGTGTTTAGAAAAGGTAAAGATCCATAAATGTATACATTTTTGGTATGCTGGTAAAGAGATAATAGATATTGGGCTCAAAGCAAAGTTAGGAAGAAACCATTTGGCAAACAATGTTAATGTGCAAACTGCATTTACCTTAATTTTTCAAGGGTGTGGTTTGCTGTTGAGAATAGCCCTTTTTCAATATGGCCATTTTTGACACATTGTTTCCTTGGAGGGACCACAACCGACTGTTCTTTCCCCATTGAATACAGGTAAGCGACAATCCCCAGGAGGAATCCCCAGTGCCGACGGGTGAGTATTTCACCAACCATCTGAATCCTCACCCTAACCCTCCCTTCCCTGCAGCCTGACCATAAGTCACCCCTTATCTGATCGATCCCTCCAAGCAGCCTTTCCCTAAGTCTCGCCTTAGGGTCGGAAAGGTGTCAGCGTAATGAATAGGTAAGTTGCCAAAAAACAGATTCTTATTCCCATACCAATTAATAAAAAAAAAATTCTAATTAAAGACATTTTTCGAGATACAGACAGTCAACAGTTAGCTGTCAGCTTTCTGTATGTCGAAAATGTCATTTTCGAAGCAGCGAGTGTACCCGATTTTTCAGTCACAGAAATATTGTTTATTTTCATACACTGCATAAAGATATTGGCCAGATTTATTTTAACAAAGCAATATGGTCAAGAAGTAAATATGCTTGCAAAGAAATAGGATGACTATACTTTATTACATAATTGGCATTAAAATGTAATCTTTACAAACTAATTTCCACTAGAGTGCAGGCTATCATCCCTTTGTTACTCACACCACATTAGCTGGGATTTGTGGCAGGAATACAGTCTGTAAAAAAGTATCAGAGTAGTCATAGCTGCAGTGAAACAAACATATGAAAACCCAAATAAAATCTTCTCTTAAGTCTTGATACAAGCAATGTATTTGATACAGTGCTATGGCCTAATTTATTTACAACTTTAGATCTGAGGAGATTTGGTAGTGACTTCATCAACCTTACAACTCCATTTAATATGAATCCAGATATATTTTTATTGGTTAATGGGCTCAAAAGTGGTTCAATAGTTATGAGGGCCCGGATTCACACTACCAGATGTATTGCTTATACGTCCGTTTTTAACCGACAGTTGCTACGTGCGTATTAACTATTTTAAATAATCTATGTATTGTTTTGTTACGTAGATTGCATATAAGAGGTCTTAAAGACCGGGCCAAGAAGAGGAACATGCCAGGGCCATTATCCTCACAAGCTATCGACTCGCATTTACCGATTTTGGAAAAATTTTGAGACCATTCAAACTGATCTAAAACAGCAAAATCCAAAAACTTCAATCATTTAAATTCTATATAAATTTCATCTATATGGAGAGATATCAGGTTTCCGGGTCAATGTGGTTAAATCCATTGCTCTCTGAAACCTCATATACAGGTACCAGATTGGAGACATAATATTACTATTACTATTGGCTAAGCAAGATTTTACATATTTGGGGATTCAGCTTCCCAAGCTCTTTTCCCAATTATATTCACTAAATATGTTTAAAGCTATTGTGGCTATGAAGGAGGAATTGAATGGTTGGGGGTACCATTCTTTCTTTTTAATTTATTTAAAATAACTACATTTCCTAGATTATTTTATACAGGCTCTGACACTAGTATTGACCAAACAAGATAATAATTATAAACACGTTTTATTTTGGAAATTATTTGGGTTGGAAAAAGGGCTAGAGAATAAGCCTTAAGAAACTCCAGCAACCTAAGATCTGATATTATGACTTCTTGAGTATCTCATTGATTGGTTGTATGACCAGGAGATATACACTAATACTTCCCTGAAAAGAAAATTTAATGAGGGAATGGATTGAAGAGCATTTCCGCATAGGAGAGACCAGAAGATCACATTGTACCTTAGATCCAATCTATTACTCTGGACAACCAGAAAGCATTATATACTCGAGATAATTATATACTTTAATCATTCTGACTACCATAGTCCCTTGGACGCTATTCTTGCAAATCTGGCACCCAGACACAGGGCACTCCCAATACATTACACTGTACGAAGAGATGTAGTGGATTATACTACAAGTACTTCATGTTTGGCCCATTGGTGTTCTGCGTTTCCAATGCCAACCACTGATAAACTCTTCAAAGCTTTGGTGTCCTCGTGCAAGCTAATGCCAGCAACTACATATCGTTCTTAAATGGGTTCCATCATTCACTTTCATCTTTCACTCCTAAAGAGATATCAACTTGGACTTTCCCCATCAAATAATGGACTTAGGTGTGATGAGCAGGAAGAGAACCACCATTATTTATGGCTATATCCAATTATAGAAGAATTTTTGTTACATATTCACAGATATGCCATGGAAAAATTGCTTAATTATGTGCCTTTTTGGACGGCTGTTGTTGCTCCGATTCTTAGACAGGCGAGATTGGTATGGAGGGTAGCACACAAATTGATGGGTGGCAATGGACTGGATCCTGATGTGCCTCTATGGTGCAACTTACAATTAAGGGAATTAAATGAGCTACAAGGGAGAAGTGCCTGGCAGTCATATGGGGTGGGGAAGCTGGGTGACCTCTACACTGGGAGACCTTTTTAGATTGTTTGATCAATTGCAGGAGATGCATGGGGTCCCCTCTACCCTGTTTTACAGGTACTTGCAGCTTAGACATGCACTGAGTAATTTCATAATGATAACCCATGTATAACTTCCTCTCCAGTTAAAGTATTACTTACCGGATTGTCCCCTAAAGGAGCCATTTCGGCTATTTACTCCGCTCTCCGACAGGCCAAGACAGCAGACTTAGCAGTCCTGAGACAGAGATGGGAGGAGGATGTGGGGGAATTGGAGGATGATGACTGGTCTGAGATGTTGGCTTCAACTAGATATGCCACTTCGTCCATACGATTTCAACAAATTCATTACTATGTCTTACATAGGGTGTATTTGACACCACACCGGTTGCTCCGACTAGGAAGACACACAGATGACTCCTGCCCTAAATGTGGTATTTTCCCATGTAACTTCTGGCATCTACTCTGTGCCTGTCACAAGGTCCATGGATTTTGGAGGGTGGTCTGGGAAAATTCCCTAAGTAATTTGTCTATCTCTCTACCTATAGACCCTAAGATCTGTCTATTTGGCCTCACCTTGATGGACTCAATTGATAAGGTTACATACAAATACTTGTTCTCATTATATACCCTGGCTCAGGTTATTATAGCTCGTAGCTGGCTGTCGCTCAGGTCATTATAGCCCGTAGCTGGCTGTCCGCGGACCCTCCACGACTTAGGGACTGGATACTATTGGTTAACGAAACCCTGGCCCATGAGAAACATGTCCACGCAGTCAGGAAAACACCAGATAAATTCTATAAGGTTTGGTCTCCATGGCTGGAATCTATCTATTTTCTTGGTGTTATCCCATTTGTACCACAGCTTGGCATGGCACCTACTAATAATGCTATCATCGATAGTTAATACCATGCCTTGAACCTGGTCAGTTTGGATATGATACTTTTACCCCTCCCCCTCTTTGTAAATAAGATTCGAGCGCTGACACCATTCTATGTAACCTGTTCTTTGAAACTGTGGTTTTGTTATCATGCATGTGACACTTTGTATCTCTTTGTGTTCATATATGGCATATATGCTTATTGTTATGTGGGTTTATGTAAGTTAACACCTTGTTTTATGTTTTTAATGGACTTAGGTGTGATGAGCAGGAAGAGAACCACCATTATTTACAGCTATATCCAATTATAGAAGAATTTTTGTTACATATTCACAGATATGCCATGGAAAAATTGCTAAATTATGTGCCTTTTGATGTGAAATGGGCAATCCTAGCAGAGGGCCAACAGATCTTTAAAGGGGGATATAAATTGCTTATAACCATTAGTGCAGTGGCCCACAAATCGATATTGCAGCAATGGCTAAGCCCTGATGCAGCCCCCCACCCCACCCCAGCACCTTCCCCCTCCTATCTCTTTGCTCAGCAAAAAAATATTTGGGGGCTGATGCAGAGCTGCACTTACACCTTTTTTTAGATGCAAGTGTAGACCTGGGCAATACCATGTTGAACTGCAATGGGTGGCAAATTAAAATTGTGAAACCAAAATTAGAACTGTGAGGTGAAATTTCTACGTTCAACTGTATTTTATAGATTAAACATAAAAGCTATGCAGTATGTGAGTTCTATGTGCAAAAGTAAAGTTATTTCCCTGCATGCAAAAGATTCCCAATTAATTTGCACCCCTTACTTTGCAGAATGGTTTAGTCGAGCTGTAAACTTGCACCTGTTTGTCCCTTACTACCAAACTCTGATTCAGCCCCTTTGTATTTTAAATGGACTGGCTTGAAGCATCATTGGAAAAGGACACTAAAGTGGATAGTGTTTTCTCCACCTGGGAGAGTTATATTGATATAATGGGCCTGATCCAGACCTACGATGTAGTGCTCAGCGTTACATCTTGGGACTACCCCTGACACTCCCCCTGCCCCATCGTATTTACAATCCCTTACGCCCCCTGAAGGCTACCCTAACTTCAGCCGGCGTAAGGGAGTGTAAATACGCTGGGACGGCGGCGTAAGTACAATAATGCCGCCCTCCCAGACTCATTACCCTCCCCCCGCCTACCTGACCTAACTGCAGCTTAGTAACGCTGGGGGGCACCCCCTCCAGCGTTACTACGCTGCTGCTACGGACGCCCAATTAACGATCGGGCGTTGCCGTAGCTACGCCGGGCAACATCTGCCCGGTGGCGCATGCACAGATCGTCTTTTTAGACGATCTTACGCTGCTGCCTGGCGTATTAATGCCGGGCAGCGTAGTTCAGGATCGGGGCCAATGACACTATCGATCAAGCAGCATATATATTTTACTTTTCCTTTGAATTACACAAAAAAAAACCTGTTGTACATTGTGTGTATTTAATAAAATATGTTAAAAAAAAAATAATCTTTATGTTAAAATTTGATTTCCACATGCTTTGTGCCCAAGTTACATTTAGACCCAGAGCTGTCATTTTACACTGTACAATAAATCTGAAATGGTCACTGGTATGTCAGCTATTAAAGCCATGTTGTCATTGTCTTCACCTTGAAATGCAAATGTGTATATTGCATGTATACACCAGAGATACTTATGCATACAACATCATGCAGATTTGGTTGTACTCCTTGCACAATAAGAGGTAAAACGGTAGAAGGAAGAGACAAGCAAGCATAAGTAATACAATAAAGATATATTCATATAATGGAGACTCTAATTAGAGCACACCCATGAATACACTCATCAGTAGGTGAATCACTTGTGGGTGCTTGATGTGTGGAAGAAAGATCAGGAATCAAAATAATTTCAATGTTAAACAAAATAAACAAATACATTTATATTCCACCTACCACCTAAAAAAAAAAAGCATTTTTTTCTTTACGGTTCATAAAAAGGTGTTTCCATAAATGTTACTGTGACACTGGCACACACATCTTGCTACAAAAGGTCTTCACAAATCAGCGTCATTTTATTTTATTTGTCATTCATGGGTGTACTGAGATGTGCAAATTAGACTAATGTACTTGGCTTGGTTAAGGTAATAACCAAGCTAATAATGACAACGGCCCTGATTCAGAGATTGAAAATAAGAGAGGAAAGTTATTCCTGAGCAAAACCATGTTGATTTCAGGGGGACTCAAGTTAGCTATTTTTTGCATGCAGGGATACATCTTTGGTTTTGCTTACTACACAAATATAGGGCCGGATCCAGACCTACGGACGCCTTACGGGCGCCCGAGGTCATTACGACCGTCCTCGCAGCAGGGAGTGCATGCCCCGTGCCCTCCCCGCTCTCAGTAGTAAATCAAGACACTTACGTGTCCAGATTCCTACCATAACATTTACGAAGGCCGCATACCTGATTATAACGGGGCTTCCCCTGCTCCGTTCCCTCATTACCATGTCTATCTCCGCCTTCACAGCGGAGATACGAAAATCGTAATGGGAGGGGAAGCCCCTGTCTTATAAGAGTTGGCTTATGGCATCATAAGAAGGAAGGGGTTGATACATAAGGGAAAGTGCTATAAAATCACACAATGGACCAGCTAGCTTGCATGGTAAAATGCTCAGTGGTCAGTGTGATCCAGTCACACAGCAGTGTTAGTAACAGAAATAAGGGGAATTTTTGTAAAGAATGAAAGAGAACAAGTTTGGTTTACTGATGAAGTGATGGTCATATAATAAAGTTGTTGTAAATAATAGTGTAGACAAATGTTAAGTAGGTTGTGGAATTTGGTACGCTTGTCTGAAGAGGTGAGATTTGAGGGAGCACTTGAAAGTTTGGAGAGAAGAAGATAGTCTTAGTGGGTGAGGAAGGTTATTCCAGAGAGTGGGAGCAGCCTGGTAGAAGTCCTGTAACCAGGAAACAGAGCATTTGTTTAGTGTGGAGGAGAGCTGTATGTCCTGTGAGGATCTGAGAGCACGAGCTGGGATATATCTTGATATGAGTGAGGATATGTATGCAGGTGCAGTCATATTGATGGCCTTGTAGGTTAGCAAAAGGATCTTGTATTTGATTCTGTAGAATACAGGTAACCAATGTAGAGAAGCTCTTGAAGAGCGTTTGGCAAGGAAAATCAGTCTAGCTGCTGCATGTAATATAGACTGTAGTGGGGTAATTCTATAATGTGGGAGTCCAATAAGGAAAGGGTTACAATAATCAATGCGGGAGATGATTAGTGCATGAATGAGAGTTTTTGCAGTGTCTTGTGTGAGATATTTGTGTATTCTGGAAATGTTTTTTAGATGTATGTAACAGGACTTAGAGACAGATTGTAT
>WWET01001229.1:355031-373169 GCA_011038615.1 Limnodynastes dumerilii
GAGTTTTTGCAGTGTCTTGAGTGAGATATTTGCGTATTCTGAAAATGTTTTTTAGATGTATGTAGCAGGATTTAGAGACAGACTGTATGTGGAGAACAAAGGACAGTTCAAAGTCAAGGGTAACACCTAAGCACCGAGCTTTAGGAGTAGGGATTATTTCAATGTTGTCGACAGAGATAGAGAGGCCAGGTGGGTAGCTTATATTCAAAGGTGGAAATATTGCTAGTTCAGTTTTAGATAGATTAAGTTTGAGATGATGGGAGGACATCCAAGAAGAAATGGCAAAGAGGCAATCAGTGACGCGGGCCAACACAGTAGGTGAGAGATCTGGGGTGGATAGGTAGATTTGTGTATCATCTGCATAGAGAGGATACTGAAATCCAAATGACTTTATTAGCTCTCTAATATGTAATCAGACAGCAAAAACATAAACTGCAGAAACAGGCCACATATTAAATGAATATACAAACATTAGTTATACCTTTGATGGAAACCCTCCCGTGCCTTTAGTTGATAAGGAGACACTGTTGCTATCTGGTCCTTGCCCAATATTATATGTTCCTGGACCAGGATTTTCATTCTAAAAATGGGAAAAAAATTTAAACCATTAAATTTTTCTGTAATAATTTAATCTCTTTTTGAGACTTTACTACTTGATTAACACATTTCTGTAAAACTTTGTTCATTGTATTCTCAATAACCCTCCTCCAGAGTAACTGACCATGTTCTGGTTCCTGATTTAAGAATGACAGGGCACTTAAGCATGTTCACTGCGTCACTACCCTATCAGATCCTACTGCACATGCATATGGAAGCCCATTACGCATCAGAACGTAGCATGATCGATGCTGCATTCCATACAGCAACGGCTTCTGAAGGCGGAGGCGACAGCCTGCCATGTGTAGCTGGTGTAAGTATGTGGGCAGGGGTATCCATGCAAATCATACAGTAAGGGCTTACGTACAATTCTGCATTCCACTCCCGCCTTATTTTACGTGCATAAAATTTAAGGTAGTGGTTAGAACAAATCTAGTATATGCCTTACAGGACAAATATAAGAATGCTGTTAAACTGATTAGAGCTGGGTATACATATAATTGTCGCTGCCTCAGTTTGAAACTACAGTAAAAAACTGGTTGCGGCAGTGGTGATCCAATGCCACATCCCCCTGGAGATGTGGCAGTTGTGCTTGCACCGCTTACCAAAAGGGCCCGTTTTTCAATCCAACCATTGGAAAGTATCCCCTTATAATAAGACTTGATCCGGTCCAAAATCACTTATCAATAGAAAAGCATTGTGCTCTGTCTCAAATACCTATCCATTCCCTATTTAATTATAAACGTGTTGATTGCTCCAACAATACAGTACTCATTTTAAATTTAGTTTAATAACACATAAGAAGCAGGAGTCACCACTCTGTTTAGAAACAATGGTATAAACACTTTTTATGCTCATCCTTTTGTCAACAGAGTGGAAAAAATACTGTATAGATGTGATATACCATATTTTATCATAGCACTTATGAAAAGCTGATAAATGTTAATTCATAACAGGGAATTAAATTGTCCGTCTTTTAATTCATCAAATTATCAGATTAATCTCACACAATCTAATTCATCACAATACACAAATTGGGCCAGATCCAGAACTACATTGTAATTATGTTTCCTAGCGTGCTTATGCTAGTGTATTTACTATGCATTCCCCTTGTCACTCCCCTCGGTCAAACGTAGTTTAGCCGTGTTACGCTTTCTAAAGCCTACCTTAACCTTTCCGTGTGTAACTCCTGACGGCCGTAATGGCTGAACATATTTACGCACCTAAGCACGCCCATACTGTACGATTTAAATACCTCACCCCACCCCACCTCCGTAGTGTAATTACAGGTGTCGTATGGCTGGCAAGCCCATTCGAACGTAGTTACAATGCTATTACCATGAAGGCCCTTACGCTCTGAGTTACGTGGCGTCATATCTGCCGCGCGCATGCGCAGTAAGTATTAATGGGTGCTTTTACACTAGCGCCTTGCGTAAAACACGGACGTAGGGAGTTCTGGATCTACCCCATATTGTGTAATACTAGGTACACATATGCAATTATTGGACTGATATGATTCCAGAACATTTGTAACAATATTGCAAGAATGTGTACAGAGTCACATTGGATCATTTGGTGTAATATCACGATCACCATTACACAATGTCAGACAAATGTGGATAGTTACGACCATCTGTCTTTTCTGGCAGTCTTTGGTACACAGAGGCAGATAGCTGTACAGTGTGAATGGAGTCATTATTGTTTCAGCAGATGGTTAGGAGAGGTGATAATCTCAGATCTGGTGGTACATTTTGATATCGAGTACATGTGAATCATCACTGAAATGGTAAAAGCAATCGTAACTTAAGTATGATTGTATAGGTGTACACCCCCAGATTTACATTTATAGTATTTGGCCGAAGAAATGAAACATCTCTGTGATTTCATCATGTTAACTTGATAAGAAACCAAGGAAAAAACATGGCAGATGCAGTATAACATCATATTAACACAAAAAGCACACCCTATAAAGACAGTAAGCATATTTTTCTTTGGGTCTTACATATAAAAAAATATTTGGAATAACTTAAAGAGAAGGCTACACTTATCCAGGAATATTGAATATTAATCATTATGTGACTTTTAATTAGTCCTGAGTGTTTCACAAAGTCATAGTACATTTACAGCAATTAAATAAATAATAACACGCACTCACTAAAAAGCAGATGTGTGGGCAGTGAATAAATTTCCTTTTTCCCTCACCCTGGCTGACTCAGATTTGCTCCAGGGCTACATAGCAAAGAAAACAGGGAGGGTTATCAAACAAAACAAAATTCAAACTCACCTTGAATTCTAAACATTGACAGCTTAAGCTTTTAATGAAACCTGGATTCACGTCACCAGAAGGAAGTTTCATTGGTATTTTTAAGCTGGGACAGTAAACACCTGTGTATTTCTTAAGGAAGGCTGAACTAATAGTGAAGTAAGATGCTCAGATTGAACCCTTAATTTGACAAGTGTCATTGTTGAGAATTCAGCCTGTCCAATCATCAGGTGGTCTCTTTCTTTTGTTAACCAGTTTTTGTAGCACAGATTAAAAGAATGTTCATTTTAAAAGACCTACGTATCAATGTCCACAGAAACTAGTGGGAGATAAAAAATGGAGCTTTTAACCTGGATAAAATAAAGTTGACCAAATTTTTTGTCAATTTCAGATGTTGCAAAACAAATCGTACAGCTAAACAAACGCATATATTTTTTCTTTACATGCATGGGTCGCAGCTGCGAACTATCGTTTTTGACCGCTCTCTCTGGCTGGGAAATTGATTTCTTTTGCCTCACAGAGACAAAGCAATTGATCCCTGGAACATCGAAGACCATGCTTCGACTGATAAGTCAAAAATTAACCCCAACCTTTACCCTAATACTTACCCTTAGCCTCCCCTTCCATTACCCTAACTCTAATCCTTCTTTCCTCGCAGCCTGACCCTAAGACCCCCTGCCCCGCAGCCTAACCCTAAGACTCTGCAGCCTGACCCTAAGACTGTCCTTGCATGACCCTAACCCTCCCCTTCCATGACTTTAACCTTAACCCTCCCTTTTCATTACCTTAAGCCTAACCCTAAAAGTTACCGGAGAGTGCTACTAACTTCTCCGGTGTCAGGTCAGTGTAGCGAGTGCAATGTGTCTGACTGATCTGCGGCGGCGTGTGCGAAAAATTAATGGGAAAGTATGCTAATCGGAATACTTACCTATTCGAAAATAAAAATTTTAAAATAGCTGTGTTTTTGAAACAACAGAAAATTAGCTTTTGGCTGTTACTACTTTTAAAACAGCAATATCTTGGCGGCGACTCACTCCATTTTTTACCTGTTCCATTAATAATGTCCACATAGTTTAGTAAAATGAGGCCGGATAAGGAACTAATACAGTCAGAGGACTTACACAAGTCATTTGCGCAAGTCCCATGACAAGTAACATCGGCGCTTGCGTGCCAGGTGTTATGCAAGCGTTCCTTCTAATGTATGGAACTTCATTCCATACATTAGAAGTGCCAATAAAGGGTCTGGCCCTTCACATATGCATGCTGAATCCCTGCCATACAGGTGAGGATAGGCATGCAAATGAAAGACAGGAGATGGGAAAAAGCACTAATGATCGGCATCCATCATTGCATAGAAGTTAAGGTAGGGTTCTGGTCTTACATGTCCACAACTACTACTGAAAGAGGGGAGTGACAGGGGCGTGCATTCCGCTCCTTGTGTAATTCCAGACCCCCGCACGTACGGAAAGCATGCAAAGGTCTGTGTCTGGCCCATGGGGTGTAACCTAAGATCTTGATAATGCAGTGTGTGTGTGTGTGTGTGTGTGTTTTAAATACATCAACATGATCTTGTATCACATGAGTCATACTTTGGAATAGAAAGAAACTATGTAGAACTGTACAATTAATTAGCTATAGTGGACTGGATCCAGACTTAAGCAAGTCAGGGGACTTATGTAAGTCTTTCCTGACAAGTAACATTGCATGCGTGTACCAGATGTTACACTAACATCACTACTAACCTAGTAACCCAGTTCCGTAAGTTAGAAGTTCACAGGAAGGGGTTGGCCCTTCACTTCCACATGCCTAATCCCCACCATACAGCCAGGGACAGGCATGCTAATACAGGGCTGGGGACGAAGAACAGCAGGCATGTGTCCAGAACCGGACATGAGATAGGAGAGGTTCCACGTGGACTTTAAGACTTCTACACGTACGGAAAACATGCAGGGATCTGTTAAACTATTCTCTCTTTTCAGTCCATAAATCTGTGCTTCGCTACTACTTTCAAAACTGTTTGCTATGCAAATAAAATATAGTATTGCATCAGGTCACATTTCACATTAGTTTTAGATAACATTTCTTTTCCAAATTAGTCACTTCCCCTTATGATGCAGTGAAATACGCATATGTCACTAACTTTAATATTATTATAAAAAACTACATGGTATATGAGGGGTTATATCTCAGAAAGAATTTGACATACTATGCTGAAATTTTCACCTGTTCGTTGAGAATTGTCTGTTGGTGACGCATGCAATCATTCATAGAAAAAAAATGATAAATTACAAACTGGGAACAGTTTAAAGTGAAAAAGTTCACTTCCTTTTCTCAATGTCTATTTGTGTCAAATTTTACAGAGCTCTTTTACACTGCTTGGTTTTTTTTTTCTTTTTTTTCTTTTTATGGCAACATAATGTTCCAGGGGAGTGCCTTTGGGGTGAGATTAGTAGCTTTCACATGTTGTGATGCTACTGTGCATGTCCAATAGTCAGGGGTATAGTTAAAAAAAAACAACAAAACAGCCCCTTTTTAATTACCTATAATAGTGGCAGTGGCAGGGAGCTTCCAGTATTGTAGGGACTCGCTGCCTCCTCTACATTCATACTGGCGACGGCCAGTCCTTCATGATGGGGGATACTGGGGGGCTGGAGACATGATGGAGGATACTGGGTGCTGGAGAGACATGATGGGGTATACTGGGGGGGGGTTGAAGACACGTGATGGGGACACTGTGAGCTGGAGAGAATTTATGGGAATACTGGGGGGATGGAGACACATGATGTGGGGATACTGGGAGCTGGACAGACATGATAAAAATACTAGGGGACTGGAGAAACATGGTGATATTGGAAGCTAAAATTACATGAATGCAGAGGTACAGTGCTGAATGTAAAGATGTACCTTCTATGGTACCTAGAAACATGGACAGAATGTTGCTAGGTAGCGGAGAATGAACCCGCCACCGCCATCTTGGGAATACCGGGGACTGGAGGCACATGATGGGGATACTGGGGGGCTGGAGTGACAGAAAGGGGAATACTGGGGGTTGGAGACAAATGATGGGGGATACTGAGAGCTGGAGAGACACGAATGCAAAGGTAAGGTGCTGAATTTAAAGATGTCCCTCCTCCGCTACCTAGCTACCTAGACACATGATGGGGGACACTGTGAGCTGGAGAGACTTTATGGGGGGTCTGGGGACGCATGATGTGGGGATACTGGGAGCTAGAGAGACATAATAAAAAATACTGGGGGATTGGAGAAACATGATGATACTAGAAGCTAGAATACAGAGGTAAGGTACTGAATGTAAAGATGTCCCTCCTCCGCTACCTACAAACAGGGACAGAATGTTGCTAGATAGCAGAGGAGGGACAAGCCACCACTGTCTTGGGACTACTGGGAGGCTGGAGAGACATGATGAGGGATACTGGGGGGCTGGGGACATGATTGAGGATACTGAGAGCTGGAGAAACACAATGGGGAATACTGGGGGGTTGATGAGGACACTGTGAGCTGGAGAGACTTGATGGGGGATACTGGGAAGCAGGAGAGACTAGATGGCCATGTTACCTCCTTCTGGTGGGCTGGTACATGTCCTGCTCTGTTCTTTTCAGAGTTTGTCTGTATTACTTAAGGAACACATCCATTAAGGCTCCAGGTTTATTGAATAATTTAATTGCTTTTTAAAGTTTAAGTTGTGATGTGTCAAAGGTCTTTTTATATCAATGTAGGAAACCTTAATCAGATTTCTTTTGTTTATGGACTAAAAGAAAGGTGTTTTTGTATATGGAGCATATCTATAGATCTAGATATATACATGAAAACTAATCACAAGCATGTTGACTGATGTTTCAGCATTCTCTCATTAGGGTACACAGGGTCACAAAGTTGCATATCTGGAAATGACGGTACATTCTCATACCCTTGTTCAATGAGATGTGATATGCTCAGGGCTTTTTTTCACACCAGACGCACCGGAAAGGCGTTGCGGCACCTTTTTCATTACAGCGGGGCAGTCCCACTTTTGGGGGCTCTCGCAACAAAGTTGTATTACCAATACTGCACTATGAGACCGGGAGAGACAGAGTGGGACAGACGAAGTGCCGCGTAGGAAGGGAGAAGACATCAAAGGTAAGTAAGAGAAGACCTGGTGGCTGGACATAAGAGATACACATGAAGGCTGAACATTATAAGGGGCAGACATAGAGGCTGGACATAAGGGGCACACATGAAGGCTGAACATTATAAGAGGATGACAATGGAGACTGCATATTACTGGGGGCATAAATGTACGCTCGACATAAGGGGCACGCATGGAGGCTGGACGTTATAAGGGGCAGACAATGGAGGCTTGACATTATAAGGGGCACACATGGAGGGTGGACATTATAAGGGGCAGACAATGGAGGCTGAACATTACAAGGTGCACACATGAGGGCTGAACATTACAAGGGGCAGACAATGGAGGCTAGACAATACAAGGGGCAGACAATGGAGGCTAGACATTATAAGGGACAGACATGGAAGCTGGATATTACAAGGGGCAGACATAGAGGCAGAACATTATAAGTGGCATACATGGAAGTTGGACATTACAAGAGGCACACATGGAGGCTGGACATTACAAGGGGCACACATGGAGGCTGGGCATTACAAGGGGCACACATGGAGGCTGGACATTATAAGGGGCAGACAATGGAGGCTGGATATTAAAAGGGGTAGACAATGTAGGCTGAACATTATAAGGGGCAGACAATTGAGGCTGAACATTATAAGGGGCAGACAATTGAGGCTGAACATTATAAGGGGCAGACAATGGAGGCTGAACATTATAAGGGGCAGACAATGGAAGCTGGAATTAAAGGGGACACACATGGATGCTGGACATTACAAGGGGCACAATTATAAAAAAAATTATAAGGGAGCTGTAATAAGGACTGAAACTTATGAGGGGGCTGCAATAAGGGCTTAAAAATTATAGGGGGCTTCAATAAGGGCTGGAAAATTATAGGGGGGCTGCAATAATAGCTGATGAGGGGTGAGTTCCTGCACTTTTTTTTTTTTTACAAAAAAAACACTGGATATGCTGCAACGAATGTCAGAAAGTTGACAACTGACCTGCAACCTAGTAAAATTGTGATAGTTTGATTACGGATTCATATCAATATACATATTAATGAAACAGTGATATGTAGTTGTTCATATTAAAACATTGCAAGTGACATTTCCCAATTTCTTTATTATATTTAATTATTTATTGACAGATTTTTTACTCTTTATTTCTGTGTGAATGAATACAAGATAAAATATCTACTCAAAACTATTTCCATTATAAGATGTACTATGGGTAGATGAATGATATATATTCACTTCAAATAGAAAGAATGTACCTTTAGCAAATTGTAAATGTAGTAGCAACCCCTCAGGGATTATTGCTTAAGAGAAAACTAAGCAAGGAACATAAGTCAGAGGGTGTTGCCTCAAGTATTGCTTCAGTTGTTAATAATAAAAGATTGATTGATGGCTAAGCCTTTCTGAAATAGGGTAAGAAATGCTAATCAGATTCAGATTATGCTGTATTTTTAGGTTTAGGAACAAAAGTACATTTGTGACATTATGATGTAAAGACTGAGGAAACAAATACCATGCATAATATCAAATACTTATTATTTGCTTTGTATTTGTTATGCTTTCCATACATTTTCAACACCAGTATATATACTGCTATTGACTTACATTACAGTAACACAACATTATAGAAACCCTGGGTTGGTATTGAATTATTTGTGGTTTTGTTTTCTTTTACACAGTTAGGAAAGCCAGTTTAGCTTTGACGAAAGTTTGAGTAAGGATTCCTGTGGTTATGGAAGAGAGGTGAGGGTTGCTTTTATCCATCAGGCCAATGTCGGATATTTAGGGCTCCCAGTCTATTAGTATTTGTACCTGTGGTTGTTTGTTAAATAGAGTGTCAGGCTGTAAAGTCAGTCTCTCACTTCCTGGGTTACTGAGGCAAGAGTCCTCTCCTGCAAGGCACCAAATCTTTGTTTAGTGAACTGTGTTGTGTTGCTGCACAGTGAGGCAGGGACACCTAAATGTGTTTTGTTTATTTTTATTTCAATAAAATGAGCAGAGATTAGTTGCATCCTTCGTAAGTCACATATACAAGCAAATACATAAATATAGATTATAGTGTACTGAAAAAAAATTATGAAAAATAAGCATGTCATTATGAATAACTTGTTACCTGGTTAAGGAAAGGAAATCTCAATGACCTAGAGTTAAAACCTTTCTTTTCTGACTCAGCAATAAACACAGTCTGGTATTTTGTAGGAATCGAGGCAGGAGTTGTAGGTATCTTGAACCCTATGACAACACACATAAGTAAATGTTACAAAGGCAAAAAGGTCAGATCAAAAAGTGGGTCCAAAATAAAAAACAACGAAACATTTATAGCAAGAAGATTAAGACGTAGGGGTTTATTCAGAGTTGAGAGTACTCCTTTTGACAAAGTAAGCTGCACATTAAAAAAAATTACAAAAATGAGCACTTACAAATGCATTCACAATGCGTACATGCGGGGCTATGTCCGTCCGACAGAGAGAGGGGAGTGCACGGCCCGTCACTCCCCCCTCTTGTGCTTGCATTATGGCAGCGCCTGCCTTAAGTCAATCATGCGGATCAGCTGTCCGTACAACCGTTGATCCGCACAAGTGTGGGAGCCCCCACTTTAAAATTAGCATGTTTTCCCCAGCCCACTTTAGCGGGCAAAGGGGAAGCACAGCCCATTTGTTCGCAAAACTAAGTTCAATAAGAATCTTGCTACGCTAGTGTTACTATCAGAACACTAGCATACCATCTGAAGGGCGCATGTGTGCGTAAGTGGCCGGATGTTGGCAGGTCTGGATCCGGGCCTAGGTGTACACCCCTTTATGCCAAGTGTGCTATGTAAATGTTTACACAATTTACACTTGTTTCATAGCTGAAAAAAATCATAATAATGCTTTACGAGTATCAATTTGCACTTGTGCAACTCATGGGGAATGCTGATGATGACAATGCATCCACACACGTAATGGAAGCTGGAAAGATTTCACAAAACTTTGCCCACTGCTATGAATACAGTTGCATTTGTGAAATGCAACTGTATTCACAGCAGTAGGCAGCACCACCTGAATATTTTTTAACATAACAATATATATATAAAAATACATATATATACATATATATTTAATAAGAAGGTATTCGCCACATATAGATCAATGTGACCTTGCTCTGGTGTCCAGCTAGGTTACAGTTCATACAAAATGAAAGCAGCACTCAGGAGACTTGTACAACATTTCAAAGTTTTAATCCGTTGTGGTGCAAATAGAAACCAACATTTCAGTGGCACTTAGCCACTTTCATCAGCATAATGGTCCCTGGGCACCCTAGGCGAAGTTTGGCCTGTCTCCCCCCCCTTTATATGAGCCCCATCATATGCCGCTTCAGGCCTCTATGCCCCTTCATATTCCCCTTCAGGCCTCTAATTAGGTATTGCAGGCCCACTCCCCAGTTTTAATTAGATATTGCAGCCCCCTTCCTAGTTTAACTCATATATAGCAGGCCCCCTCCCTATAATAATTACTGCCCCCACCCCATAATAATCACTGCTCCACCCCATAATAGATAGATAGATAGATAGATAGATAGATAGATAGATAGATAGATAGATAGATAGATAGATAGATAGATAGATAGATAGATAGATAGAGTCCAATAGCAAATACTATTTTCCTTGTGTCTCATAATTCCCAGAAAAATGTTTTTTTTTGTAGCCAAATATCTCCACAAGCTGCATATTTAGCTCCTGTGTCTAGCCTTAAATATGTAAATATGTAAATGTAGCGTCTAAAGAGCCATTGCAAAAAATATTAGCACAAGGGACAAAGAGAAAAATGGTGCCCACAATCTTAAAATAGTAACCAGTTTAACCATTTAAATGAAGTTACTGGCGTTCCACTTCGGCTTTCCATCCTGGGCAATCGTCCCTTTCACACAACCATAGTTACGGCCCTATAGAGAGGTAGCACAGAATTGGCCCAGGCTGATGTGTGCCAATGTTCTGTCAGTAAAGTGTGGCATTTGCTTATTTACACACAAAACACTTGTTAAATCAGAGCACTTATAAATCCTTTTTTTTTTTTTTACTTATGAATATTGATGCACACAGTTTTAATTAGTTATAAACAATGTTAATGTATTATTCAACTTGTATAAGAATAGAAAAGATTATTTATGCAGCGTTCTTGGCTAAGGTTGGAGTAGATCTTGTATTTTTTTAAAATCCATATACATATTACATATAGAAGAAGTAAATTCCGCTGCAACAATCCTACATTTCTGACCCCTTTAGAAAAAGTATTTGCCACTGTGGGAATCTCATTTTCGACATTGATACAGCCAGACAACTTAAAAGCAGATGTTATCAATTCTAATATTTCTTAATCGAAACAGCACAATGTTAAATGTTCTTATATCAACAAGCTACCCCTTCTTGATTAGTATCAGACTGTGGAGAAAAAAGTTATGGAAGGTTGGGCTGCAGGGCAAGAATGGTTATGGTTAGGAGAGGGTTAATGTTAGGATGCAAAGAATGAAGGTTTAAGGTTATCGGAAGATTACAATTACCTAACACTGTTGGACTGTTTGTAGAGACAGCAGTTGTGGGAATGACGCTGCCTCTCTGTACACTGACAAAAACTGACAGAAGTTATTGCTTCGGTGCCACTGGGTGCCGCTGGAAGCTGGGTGCCGCCGTCGGAAGGTAAGTTTTGTATTTTTCTTGCAGAGCGGCGGGGAGCCTCGGTGAGAGGGGGGCCCGGGGCACGTGCTGCCTGTGCTCTGGGCCCCCGGCACTATACTCTTCAATAAAGTTGGAGGCAGTCTGTACTGGATGGCGGCATTGTCATGCTTCTTCTGTGCACATCCAGTCAGTGTCCTCATCCTCCTGGACCATCACCTGACAGGACAGAAATCGCCATCTGATCGCACCTGTCCAGAGCTGTCAGGAGCAGCAAAACACTCCCAGCCCCTGCTGTGCTGTACCACTACATTCATCCAGCTATCCATTTTTTTGTTGTTGGTGTGCTGCAATACTGCTCCTCACCATTGGGCATGCGCATTAGAGTCCCAACGGTGTGGACACTACTGTGTATGCGTCTAACGGTGAGGAGCAGAATGGCTTCTCCCAGCCCGTGCTGTACCACTACATTCATCCAGCTATCCATTTTTTTGTTGTTGGTGTGCTGCAATACTGCTCCTCACCATTGGGCATGGCATGCAGAGTCCCAACGGTGTGGACACTACTGTGTATGCGTCTAACGGTGAGGAGCAGAATGGCTTATATATATATATATATATATATATATATATATGCCATTCTGCTCCAGACCGTCATACGCATGCGCAGTAGCGTCCACACGCTGGGATGTCACTCTCTAACCTCCACTCCTGGCCTCTGTCACTCTCTAACCCCCACCCCAGGCCTCTATCTGTCTCCAACCCCCACCCTAGACCCCTGTCTCTATCCAGCACCAACCCCAGACCTCTCCAACCCCCACTGCAGGCCCCTGTTTCTTTTCTGCAGCCCCCACCCCAGGTCCCTGTTTTTTCCTTTGCAGACCCCACTCCATGCCCCTATTTCTTTCTAGTCACTACTCCATGCCCCTGTTTCTTCCTCTCTAGTCCAAACTCCATGCCCGTTACTTTCCTACTCCAATTTCCCAAATTTCTCTGTGACCTTTTCTCTTACCTTCTTTTTCTCTTCTGGTCCTGTATCTCTGGGTCACGCTGCAGACTTCGGAGCCTTTCTTCCCCAAAATCGCAGGTCCGTTGGAGGCGGAGCTTGTACAGAGGGGCGTGGCTTGTATGCCGAGCCTGGCCAGTGCTGTAATCCTATTGATTAAGCACTGAATCAACAGGGAGGGGAGGCGGATCAGCACTGGGCTGTACAGGCTGTCTCTGATGCTGCTGCTCCGCAGTGTCACACAGCCTGCAGTCTGGTGCACTGACAAAATGCGCAGAATCTGTGCTGCAGCCAGTGTAGATTTTTTTTTTATCATGGTTTGTGAGGGGGTTTCTGGGCAACTGGAAACCCCCCCTGTGTGCGCCACTGATTCATAGGCGTATCTATAATGGGTGCAGGGTATGTAGTGCACACGGGCCCCTCAGAACAGGGGGCTCTGTAACATTCAACCTGCACCCAGGGTTGGCAGGGGAAGGGCCGCCATTCGGTATCTATTTCTTCTCTCTAAGATCTCCAGGAGGGAAGAAATAGATGCTGAATGAGCCCCCCTTTCCCCTGCGGTGGTGCTGTCCCCATTCAAGAGCCGAAAAAGGTGCGGAGTTTAAAGCACAGTTAGGTCCTGTCCCTTTGAGGTACGCAAATCGGGACAGTCCTGGGTAGGTGGGCCCATGTACAAACCCCCCTACACATGCACAGAGTGGTACCCTGCTGTGCTTCCACCTATAAAATTGCTAAATGGTTCTTTCTTAGGGCTCTATTTACTTACCTTGTTCATTCTCTGTGAAGGAAGCTGCATCAGGCTCGCTTATCATCGCAGCGAGCCTGGCAGCTTCCTTCACATTATTTACTAATACTCACCCCTCTTCTGAGGTCCCGCGATGAGCCGCGAGTCGGTGCTGTGCTTCTCCTCCGTGCGATACCTGAATTAAGTACTGCACATGCGCAGTATCTCTCAATCAGGACTTCGAAAAATGTCAATGCTGAATTGAGAAACACTGCACATGCGCATTGCTTCTCTTTAGGCACTTTGACATTTTTCCAACTTTTGACGAGAAACACTGCGCATGTGCAGTGTTATACATGCTGGGACCGGACAGCTGCAGCCCGACGGGACGCCCGGACAGGTGAGTTTAATCTTTTTTTAATCTTTATTTATATTTTCAATGTTTTTTTTTATGTTTTTTACTGATTTTTATTTTACTGACGTTTTGTAAATACGCTTAACTTCATTTTAATGCGATAGGGCCAGTTTTGAAGTGATCTTTGTAAATAGACCCCTTTATTTGAACTTCTATTATATAATAGAGTAGAGGTGCAATTAAGTTTTAAAGACTGTACTGTAAATTAAAAGTTGTTACTTAATAAGTTTATTAAATTGGCTATAGGTTAAATAAAAATTAATGAGCAGTAAGTGGAAAACTGGGACCTAAATCACTATGATGAAAAAAAAAATAGAGCTTTACAAGGACCTGCCACACTTTTATATTATGGGATAATCCTGACCTCTAGTGGCAACACATAGTATTGAAACTGACCATCTGTTGCTAAAATTTGATTTCAAAATTTTGCTAGGCAACATGTTTCAGAAATCAGAGAGGGGGGGAGAGAGAGGTTTTTGCTAAATTGTTTTTTAAGGCTTTAAGGGGGGAGTCTCAGGTGTGTTAGCCCTCAAGTCAAAACACATATATAAGGACTCTCACTGTTTACAATTAGTACAACCTCAGCAGAAAAGCATTGAAAGTGAAAGGTGGCATATATTTCAATAAAATGTTTTATTTTATTTTATTTTACAGATAGAATAATATTGGTTTTTTTTTCTACTGTGCCAAGTAAACCGCTGGGAAAAAGAAGGGCCATAACTGATTTGTTCTTTCCTGTCTTATCTATATCTCAATAACATTGTAAGTACTTACTGTGGGCCGGAATCACAATACCATACTTGTTGCACATTCGTCCATAATTTACCGATACTTGCTACCATGCATGCGTAGTAACAATTTTACATAATCTACGTAGCGTTCTGCATATACGCAGGTAATTTCATAGGATCTATTAAGGAATGATCTTAATAGATATTGTTAGACCTTAATAAACATTGTTAATTGTGTAATTGTAACCTTTTATGGTTGTTAGTTCGTTTTTTTTTTAATAAGAAATTATTTGTACCTATATTATCGTACCTTAAGCATTGTTCAGCCTCTTGTTCATATAAATCTAGATGAATGAGTTTGTTCGTTCTTATAAACTCATGTGCCAGAATTAGCTTTGTTATGTAAACACTACACATAACTAAATCAGGAAAGATCAGTTGGGTACGGATACTGTAGCTCTGAGTAAAGTAGAATTTAGAACGACTGAATCTAAGCCTCCACAGAGGCTTAGGGGAGTAGCGATTGTGGTACTGATAGCAATATAAGAAAGAAAGCGTAAGATCAGAGTGCATTAGTTCTATTAATTAATACATTTAATTAAAAGATCAAGAAGCCAAAATTTAGGATCCCTTTAAGGGGAAAATAGAAGTTTTTATTTTGCATATAAACAATTTCTAGTATCTATTGTACTTGGGACACTTTCTAGCAGAAGGAATCTTTGACAATTGAGCCTAGAGGGAAACAAGGATCTTTAATGTAAAATTCTTTGGCTTATCCATTTGTAAGCATTTTCCAGGTTATTTCTTTGTTTTGAACATCTGTGAAGAGCCTTTACAATTTTAGGTCCAAGATTTAAATTTAATCCCAAATGTCACCAAGGTTTCCATTTATGAAAGGTGTTAAAACAAATTATAACAATTGAAATACTACATTGTATTTTTAATTGCATGTTTTACCATATGTCCAAGTGCATATGACCATGTCCAAGACCATAATATGTAATATTATATCACAGGAACGGAAAAAAGGGATTGGATTCACCTAGACCAGGAGTCAGCAACCTGTGGCTCCGGAGCCACATGCGGCTCTTTCAGTCTGCTGCGGCTCGAATGGTGAACAGTTCAAATGAAGAAAGTCTCCGTGGACTGCTGGACTTCTTCATTGATGTGAGCCGCAGCCACATACTGAGCAGAGCTTTGCTTATACAGGACTCCCATAGGAGGAGCCCTGTATGACCAAGTCTGCTGTGTAAATGACACAGCCGCGGCAGCAGGGAGGAAGACATCAAGTAGAGCAGGGAAGTTGGGCACATACGAGGGGCATAAATCTGGCTGGGCACATATAAGGGGCATAAAAAACTGGCTGGGCACATATAAGGGGTAGATAAAAATGGCTGGGCACATTTAAGGGGCAGAAATAAATGGCTGGACATATAGGCGGTAGAATAAAATGGCTGGACACATACATGGGGCAGAAATAATAACTATAAATCTTCTTATGGTATTGTACCTCTTTTACATTATTGTGAAAAATACACGAAGATGACTCTATTTACTGTTGTTCAGGATTTTCTGCTAGGGGGCACCAGCCAAAATCTTGCCTATAGCACCAAATTGGCTAGGGCCGGCCCTGGGAAAATAAATAACGAGTATTTAATTAAAATGTATTTTATCTTAGCTCCTTAGTTTTTTAAATGTAATTCTAAATTTAAGATTATGGTGATCTTGTAACATTAAAATAAAAACGTGTTTAAACGTGTTGCTCAAAATATGCGTTACATCCGCCGATGTGCAACACCCACCGGCACAAGATTTATTGAGCTTTTCGATCTCCTGTAGGCCAACCATGGATAAATCCAGGAAAAGAAAAGTTTCTGAAGAGAACATTTAATGCTATGTGGGCAAATTCATTTGTTTTCACTGCTGACAAGACTGGTTTACCAGTATGCTTAATATGTAGTGAGAAATTGGCAAACAACAAAAAGTCAAATGTTGGAAGACAAATGAAAAATATACCCGGAAGGAGATGAGAGAAAAAAAAGCCCTTTCGAAAATGATGCGAAGGCTGATCTGAACAAAAGTAATTTCATAAAGTGGATTAAGTCTGCAAATGTAACTACATATGCTAAGTTTGTGGCTGCGCAGGAAATAGTCAGGCAAGGATAGCCGTTCACAGATGGAGAATATATAAAAGAATTATTCATTAAGATTTCAGAACATCTATCTTCGGATATGCCTCTCTCTGCAAAGACTGTCAAAGACAGAACCATACAAATGGCAGAAAACATCACCAGACAGCAAATTAAAGACATACATTCAGCTGTGGCGTATTCAATAGTCTGTGATGAGTCCAAAGACAAAGGTGATATTGAACAAATAGCGCTGTTTTGCCAATATGTAAACTCTGCTGGGCCACAGGAAGAAATGATTGAGTTGATACAACTAAAAGGCCAAACACGGAGGGAGAACATCTGTGAGGCTGTATTGGAATGTTTAAGAGCCAAAGATATAAAACACCATCCACCTGGTGTTAGTGGCTACTGATGCGGCACTGAATATGACAGGAGCGCAAAAAGGCTTTGTGGGTTTACTGCAGGAATCTCTGGACAGAACGCTGCTGACATTTCACCAAGAGGCATTGTGCACTCAAACATTTCCTCCGGAATGCACAGAAGTAATGAATGTTGTTATTCAGGTTGTCAATAAAATAATGGCAAAAGCTTTAAATCACCATCAGTTCCGTTTATTACTTAACGAAGTGGAAAGCACTTATTGTGATCTCATGCTGCACAACAAAGTCCGGTGGCTGTCCAGAGGGGAGGTGCTGAAACGCCTTGCCGCGTGTCTGGAAGAGGTGAAAACTTTCCTGGGCAGCAAAGGGTTCACCTTTCCTGTGCTGGAACAGCCAGAGTGGCTGGATATGACAGTGCACCTGAACACAAATCTTCAGGGGAAAGGAAGCGCATCCCTGCACATGCTGTAGGAGGTTTTGGCATTCGAGCACAAATTGACAGTATTTGCCAGAGATTTACAGAGAGGTACACTGTCTCACTTCTTCTGCTTGAGTATTTGCAGTCTGCAATCACTGCAATGCAAACATCATTTGGGAAACAATTCTGTGAGTTCAGAGAGGAAATTATCCTTCCCTGTCACTCCCCTGACCATTGATCCATACCTAATGAATATGACTGTATTTGCAGGTGTAAGTCAACCCGATCTTGAGATGGAACTGGCCAACATAGCTGACAAAGATGTATGGGTGTCCAAGTTCAAATGCTTGACAGCTGATCTTGAAGATGTTTCCCATCAGGCCATTCTTGCTCAGAATCACACATGGAGTGATATTGAAAACCTTCCCAAACTGGATAAACTTGTGTTCGAAACATGGAATACCATCCCTGACACTTATATGAACATGAAAAAGTATGCATTTGGAGTCGTATCGATCTTTGGATCCACATACGTATGTGAGCAGATCTTCTCCAACAACATCGCTCACGCCTCACAGACGACAGCTTACAGTCCTCTGTGAAGAGGAAGGTGACGTCTTACAGCTCTGATGTGTAGACGCTGCCCGCTGAGGTTCAGGAGCAAAAAAATCACAGTAATCAGATCAGG
>WWET01001229.1:384815-399554 GCA_011038615.1 Limnodynastes dumerilii
GACTTTCAGATGACGGAATGTGACGACCAACATGTACAGCGTGTACGCATGATGGGCAGGAGGAAGAATTTTAATTGTACATTAAAGGCTTGGTTAAGTCCTAATACACGATCATTCATTACTTACCAGCCCCACTTTACGTGCATGAAGGTTAAGGTAGGGTCTAGGGTTCGGAAGTGCCGAAGATGCGAGGCAAGTAAACTTCACTCACATGTACTGAATATCAGATGGAAGTGCATACTTAATTCCATTGATTGTAAATGTGAAGTAGGAAAGTCAAGTGCTCCCAGTATGGAAATCTTTACCTGTTTTAGAGGTTAATGAATACATTATGGAATAGATTAGTGTGTTACTCTCCTGACCAACTACAATGTTATTTTTGTATACAAAAGTAATATTTAGCTTTCAAAGTGCAAATATATAATATGTTGCCATCAGAATTTTATGTTAATTTATGCTGTTTTTAATCTTTTTATAAATGCCTTTATAGGTCACTGTGTATTGCAAGACTTTAAAAGGAACGTATGATGAAAAGTCAAGTGTCTTTACTCTCTATGAGGGCTGAAGTTTATGTTTTACAATTGGATTTGAAGATACACTAGAAGGGAAACATACTGAAGACAAAATGGATGAAACCCCTGGAATCCCTGCCATTCCGTTAGATACATTGGTATCTACTGTGAAAACACCTGCTGAAAACTACTTTTCATACAAGGTATATCAACAACAACCTATTGGGGGACGATGACTAAAAACTATTTCCTTAATGATTCTCTAGTCATGCTCACTCATTCAGTTTTAATCAGAATCTCTGCTGAAGAGAAAGATTAGACCATTAGAGAGCTTATCCGGGAAATATTCATGTTACTGTTGGTCCCTTATAATTTTTTAACAGCTATTTATATGACACAATCCTATTTTGTCATTATAAAACAATACTGGCTAGGTTAGAGGGCCCTGCTCACAAGCTTAAAAACTATTATCCAGAAAACTTTAGTTACATGAATATATTTCTTCTATTCTGTTGTCTTTTCCTCATTTTTAAAATAGTAGCTGTTCAGTTTGTTATGGCTGTATATCATTTAAGCTCATACAGGAGTATATTTCCATTAATTACATGATGTGGGTCTTAAACTGCCTTATAACTATAATAAAATGACTGTTCTGAAATCCCTTATATCTTCTTATGATGATTGCCTCAAGGGGCCGTATCCAGACCGCCACACGTGATATGTATGTGCGGAGGTCTGAAACTACACACAGAAGAGGGGAATGAACTCCCTTGTCACTCACTTTTGTCGTGTGTAGTTGTTTGTGTGTAGTTGTGGACACTTCCGTGAGCTACCTTAAGTTCTTTGTGTGGATCTGTGTCTGTACGCACACGGATCCCCTAAACGGCACAGCATGCAGCTGATCTGAATGCCTGTGTCCCGTCCCCCGGGATTAAGGCATGCTGAATGCATACACTGCCCCAACATACGGATCTTTATAGTTCCGTGCGCAATGAGATCCGATGCATAACATCTGGCACAAGCATGGGCAGATGTTACTTGCAAGGGGACTTACACAAGCGGCTTGTGTAAGTACTTTTGTGTTATTAAGTCTGCATATGGCCCATGATCTCTTTATGGTAAACATAAATTGCTTGTATTAAGTTTGAACTGCAAATATCTTTTCAAATATTTTCACCCATTTCATAATTGCTTTGATCACTCCATAACCAGATTCCACACTGTCGATCTGCCACATCATTTTATACATACACGTAATGATTGCCCCACTCCTTATTTCTCATGCCTGGGAGTATGAGATACTCCCAATAATGTCTATTGAGAACTTTGACTTTCAGAGTCTAAGTAAATCACAGAGTGTTCTATATCAGGACCATACAATTTGTTTATTTATTGAGCACATATGCATGCAACACAGATTGAATAGGAAAAGATCAGGTTGCTTCATAGCCTTTGGGCTCAGGGCTACCACATGAAACAGGCTACTATTAGATTTAAACGTATTCTAGAATGACAGTGCTTCCTTTCTGAATTGTGTTGTCATCCAGTGACTTTTCTTTGTGGGGTTCCCACATACGGCATTTTGAATGTGCGTATCAGATTCTAGTTTAGTGTCACACAGTGCAAAGTCTTGCTGCTTAAAAGATGTTATCATTTATGCTTAAAACAGCAGGATATACTATATTAGATCTGTAGACCTTTTAAGTATATGCATCAGCCTAAGTATATTTCCAACGATAACAGAATTTAATAATGTTTGGCCCACAGAAAAGCCCTCATAAATATACAGGGAACACACCTCTTTTACAACTCTTGTACAATCAGCGGGCTAAAGTTTATCTGAATGCCATGAGCATTAGTAATTGCTTAAAGTTCAGCATATGTCATGTTTTTTTATTATGGTAATAAATTGCCATTTAAAGAGTACATCATTGTAAAAAGACCAAATGAAACATTTAAGATACTCTTAGCTTATATCTATATCATAGGGAAATCTCGAAGGGAAGAAAGATGCTGGGATGGGGATTGATTGAATTTTATATAAATCTACAGTATGTTAGAAAAAAGTCATAGTAAAAATAAAAATCCTTTCTCCTTATATTTTTAGGAGAATCTTATAGGATCTCTGCTGGCCATATTTGGACATCTTATTATCAGTATTGCTCTTAACCTACAGGTAAGAAAAGAAAGATCTATGAATGCAATGTTTTGGCACAGCATTTTCTCTCTTTTAGAAATAATGGACTTTGATTCCATGGAGCTCAGACATATGTACATATTGGATTTACAAAACAATGACTAAGAGAAAACAGGTAGGTCAGTAGTAAATGACGTACAATAGATTAACAGAAACAAGCCTAGTCTTCTGTAATGTGTTTATAAAGCATTTATTGTAACTGTTACAGAAGCAGAAAAGAACAAAGCGTTTTGTATTCAGTTACACATGCACTTGACATTTAACCTGCTGTAGATGGAAGCAGCTAGCAAGGGGATTTAGTTGCCATGGTGATGGCCCATTTTTGACACTGATACATCCAGCAGCTTAATTGCTGTATCAACACTTTTTTAATTAAGAATATTTTGATGCCGAATGCTCTTATGTCTACAAATTACCTGTTCATTGTTAGGGATAGGCTGTGGGACGGGGAAGGTTAGGATTAGACTGCATAGAGGGAAGGGTTGAGGTTAGGCTGTGGTACAAAGAAGGTTAGGCTTTAGAGAGGGGGGAGGGTTATGAATAGGATGTGGGACAAGGTTTGTTATGGGAGGGTTAAGATTAGGCTGTGGGACAAGGATGGTTAGGGGAAAGTTAAATTTAGGATGTGAGAGGAGAGGGTTAAGGTTAAAATTAGGTGTCGGTTAAGGGAGGGTAAGGATCAAGAAAGCTCATAGGAACAGCAGTCACTGCAACAACACTGTCTCCGAAAACTGATGGCAGACATACCTGAAGTGCCACAAAGTGAACTGTCGAAAGCCAGATTATCAAAGCAGCAAACTACACCCGTGAGCATGACACAGCCTCTCATATTTAATGAAACTATGTTTATAGACTTAATCATGGTCTTGTGCAGCAATGTGAACCCATAATAGCTACACAGTATTAATGCAAGCTTCCTATACAAGGTTCTAAAATTACATACAGCTATATGAGTCACAATTCAATTCATCTTTGCGTATGCAAATAATACACTTCAGTATATCAGTGTCCTCTCATGAGACTTGGTCTTGAGACCCGACTGTATTGTGTCAGATTCCAAAGCAACATATGTGTAGGCATCTGTGATCAGAGGTCCACAATATCCAAGCATCTGTGTAACTGCATCAATAAACCCTCCTCTCACACAGACAGACCTCCAGTACTTAAGCTTTTATAACTCCTGTGGATGTCTGCATCGCTTAGAGTGACTGCAATACTAAAGCACAGCCCGATCACAGCGCACGTGTTTGAAAGTTCAGAACTGTTGCTCTTGTGTCTGGATGGGTTGCAATGAATTCTGATTGGGTAGCACAAATAGGCACGTGTGCTCAGAATGGAAAATCTTCCACATTCGATCTGAGTACAGAAAATGGAAAAATAGGAGCTCTCTGGTCTATGGTTATTTTATGTTTTTATATAAATTCTAAAATGCTGGTTTTATATTATGTACCAAGTAATAAAACTTTGAACATTTGGCCTCTTGATACAGGACTAACCTTTATTTGTCCTGTCTGCAAATAAAAAAGAAATAGAAAAAGAAATAAAGACATAATTTCCATAATTAATGCAATGCATAAGTTAGCCTTGCATAGGCAAATATGCTTTTAAGAACATAGGAAACTTTAAAGACAATTGACCATATTCAGAGTTTAAAAATAATCGGAAAAGAGGTGGAAAATGACACCTGGGCATAATCATGTTGAATTAAAGGGAGGCTAATTTTATCTGTTGCAAACCAAGTCTAAATAACTACAGTGCATCTGTAAAGTATTCACAGTGCTTCACTTTTTCCACATTCTGTTATGTTACAGCCTTATTCCAAAATGGAATAAATTCATTTTCTCTCTCACAAATTCTACACGCAATACCCCGTAATGACAACGTGAAAGTTTTTGGGAGATTTTTGCTAATTATAAAAAAAAAAACTGAGTATTCACAGCCTTTGCTCAATAGTTGTTGATGCACCTTTGGCAGCAATTACAGCCTCAAGTCTTTTTGAATATGGTGCCACATACTTGGCACACCTATCTTTTGGGCATTTTCGCCCATTCCTTTTTGCAGCACCTCAAGCTCCATCAGGTTGAGTGGGAACATCGGTGCACAGCCATTTTCAGATCTCTCCAGAGACGTTCAATCGGATTAAAGTCTGGGCTCTGGCTGGGCCACTCAAGGATATTCACAGAGCTGTCCTGACAGCCTTATTCCAAAATGGAATAAATTCATTTTTTCTCTCTCAAATTCTACACACAATACCCCATAATGACAACGTGAAAGATTTTGGGAGATATTTGCTAATTTTATTAAAAATTAAAAAAACAGAGTATTCACAGCCTTTGCTCAATACTTTATTGATGCACTTTTGGCAGCAATTACAGCCTCAAGTCTTTTTGAATATGATGCCACATACTTGGCACACCTATCTTTTGGGCAGTTTCGCCCATTCCTTTTTGCAGCACCTCTCAAGCTCCATCAGGTTGGGTGGGAACATCGGTGCACAGCCATTTTCAGATCTCTCCAGAGACGTTCAATCAGATTCAAGTCTGGGCTCTGGCTGGGCCACTCAAGGACATTCACAGAGTTGTCCTGAAGCCACTCCTTTGATATCTTGACTGTGTGCTTAGGGTCGTTGTCCTGCCGAAAGATGAACCGTTGCCCCAGTCTGAGAGAGCACTCTATAGCAGGTTTTCATTCAGGATGTCTCTGTACATTGCTGCATTCATCTTTGCCTCTATCCTGACTAGTCTCCCAGTCTTTCCCTCTATCCTGACAAGTCTCCTAGTTCCTGCCGCTGAAAAACATCCCCACAGCATGATGCTGCCACCACCACCATGCTTCACCGAAGGAATGGTATTGGCCTGGTGATGAGCGGTGTCTGGTTTCCTCCAAACGTAACGCCTGGCATTCACGCCAAAGAGTTCAATCAGTCCATCAGTCCAAAAAATTTTGTTTCTCATGGTCTGAGAGTCCTTCAGGTGCATTTTTGCAAACTCCAGGCGGGCTGCCATGTGCTTTTTACTTTTTTCTGTACCCTTCTCCAGATTTGTGCATCGAGACAATCCTGTCTCTGAGGTCTACAGACAATTCGTTTGTCTTCATATTTGGTTTGTGCTCTGACATGCACTGTCAAGTGTGGGACCTTATATAGACAGGTGTGTGCCTTTCCAAATCATGTCCAATCAACAGAATTTACCACAGGTGGACTCCAATTAAGCTGTAGGGACATCTCAAGGATGATCAGTGGAAATAGGATGCACCTGAGCTCAATTTTGACCTTCATGGCAAAGGCTGTGAATACTTATGTACATGTAATTTCTTAGTTTTTGATATTTAATAAATTAGCAAAAATCTCCCCCCAAATTTTTTAACATCATTATAGGGTGTTGTGTGTAGAATTTTGAGGGGAAAAATGAATTTATTCCATTTTGGAATAAGGCTGTAACATAACAAAATGTGGAAAAAGTGAAGCGCTGTGAATATTTTCCAGATTCACTGTATGTCAAAGTAAAACTGGTTAGTAGCTACGCGCCAGAAGTAAAACAACAGTTTTCTCCCTGCATGCAAAAAGTTAAATAATTCAGCATGGGTTTGCCAAGGTGTAAAATTACTATTTGATTTCGTTCATTTTGAAACACTGAATCTGGTCCAATAATACCACAGTTAAAATAATACAAAATATATAATAAAACTTTTACTGTCAATCGTGATACTAAACTAAAAGCATCATATCCCAGGGCCTAAAAGGTTACTTAATTCACCTCACATAGCAATTAAGTTACACTAATAATTTTTATTATGATTTTTATATATCAATGCATAAAGGTAAATGCTGCATTTAAAAATTGAAATAAAGAAATCTTAATAGCAAATACAGAATTAATCAGTCCTTCCTTCTTAGCAATTTAACCTTAATTGTGAATGTAATTTTACTAGAATGTTTGAAGATTATAAATCTACTCAACTAGGATTGACATCAATTTACTAGTTCATTTGTGTTTTGAACATTTTCACTCAATACCAGTCACTTGTGAATATTTATATTATGTGTTTTAAAGAGTGACATTGATATTAACTAAGTCAGCAGCTAGGGAGTGCAAGAATGCTTAGTTCTAAAATTCTAAATTATTGTATGATTTGAAAATGTGATCTAAATGCTAGTTTGCTCCTTTATGATCAATGAAGCATTCTTTCTGCAAGGATTGCATAGTGCATCCATTTAAAACTAAACATAATGCTATTTAATGCATGTATTTACCACCATTAAGTATCTCCTCAAACATTCTCCTATCAAGTGATGTGTCTCCTGGGTAAATGTAGGGTGTAGGTTAGCGGTACGAACGGGCCTTTTTCGAAAGGGCCGTTTCATACCAGCCATTTGCGAACTGGCTCACAAATCGATTGCTTCTGCCTTGAGTAGGAGAAGCAATTGATCATCCCCGAAACAAACAGTGATCGCCAAATGGTGAATATTCTACCCTAACCCTTATCCTAATCCTTACCCTTACTCCCCCTCACCACCACCCATTCCATTACCCAGAATTTTTCAAATAGGTGCTATTTTCAAAATAGAGAGACAAAAATTAGCTTTTGGCTGTCTTTTTATTTCAGAAACAACTTTTTCACAGCGATGACTGCATCCCATAAATATATATCCTTTACACTAATACCCTGTTCTAAACCGCAATTTTACACTGAATTTGTTTATTTAGCCAGATTTCTATTTTGGTGTTGTGTGTACATTATAGGAATCTCTCCTTCTCAATCACAGTAACAGCACCTACCTAGCATTATTGCAAGTAACAAGTTACCAATTTTTCCATTATTTAGAAATACAGTCATGTACGGTTATCTGGCACCAAAGACCCTCGTTCATACTTCAAGACAAAGACATGGTGGTTTGGTCTCTTCCTTCTTTTATTGGGAGAGATAGCTGTGTTTTCATCGTATGGCTTTGCTCCTTTGTGTCTGATAGTTCCACTCAGTGCGGTCTCTCTCATAGGTGAGTTAAAAAAAAATTTAAAAAAAATCCCCTGTTGAGAATGTTCTTGTTGCTTTATCAGTTAAAACACACAATAGTCTTGTTGTGCTTTGACATTATGATTGTTAGCAGTGTTTATTAACCCAGCAAAATTGTTGTTGCATATTGTTCACATGGCTCCTCGTTATTCCTCTAGCAATATTTGCCTATATATATTTTACTAATTATTTAAGGAGTATTGAAGAAAGATAAAAAGTGATCTGCACCACATGATCAAATTTTAAAGGAAAATTATGCTAATTAATGTTTTCTTTCTATTCTCAGCCAGCTCAATCATTGGCGTTATATTTATTAAAGAAAAGTGGAAACCAAGTGAATTCCTGAGTGAGTAGTACATATTAAATTATATACACACAACGGACCAGAACTAAATGCGCACAGAGCTTGTAAAATCGCTTAGTGTGATCCTAAATTACTTACGTGTTAAGGTAGTGCACTTTCCTTGCACATAGAGAGCTTCTGTGTCCTGAACCTTACCGTAACTTTTCCACACAAGGCCCTGTACGAAATGGACTCATCGTATTTTAGGATCTTGCATAAAGGCTTAGGCCTGTATTATTTATACCACATCACCCCCAGGCGCAGAACGCACACACATTCTGAATGCGCAAGTGGCTTGATGTATGCAATTCTGGATCCGGTCCATCGTCTGCATCATTTTATATTGTGTTTGTATAGTTTAGTGAGTTGCTTTCTTATGAAGAATAAATAGTTAAGAAAATGTTACCTAATTGTTTTAGTTGAACTGCAGTAAGCGCATAACTGTTATCACTCATCTTGGCTGAGGAAGGATATATCATGATAAATGGGATGGGCTTGTTTAATTTATGCCAGGCCTACACATTTCATATGTATCTTATTGGTTGTTTTTACATATTTTAGATATTCATTGCTGATGCATATGCGAATAGTACATGGAAGAGTTTGCACTGAAGCATATACAACAAAAAAGGGGTCTATCATGAAAATTTGCCAAGCACATGATAAAACCTTGCTCAGCAAAGCTGGACAGATCTGTAAAACAAAATTGCATGGCTTATTAGATTACATAGATATATTAAGCATTAGGAGAAAAGAAACAAACAAGCAAATGCACTTATGTTTTAAACACAATGCAAATACTGATTGTTATTCATGCAACACTACTGCTGGTCATATAACAGGCAAATAATCAATCCCTGCAGGGGGTGGCCCAATAAACGGGATGATTTTCCCCTGGGGAAAGGTCCTGATATCCGCACCATACACTTTTCCCTGCTGGGATCGATAATCTTGCAGCTGAATGGCCTGCTTGTCAAGATTGCCAGGTGACCCATCCAATCAGAAAAGACTGCAGCCAGCCCATTCAGCTAGTGTATTGGCTGCTTATAGTCTTCTTTGATTTGCTGGGTCTCCTGTCAATTTTGACAGGAGACCCATGCAGCTAGACTATTAGCTGGCTGCAAAAACACTTTTGAGTGAAAGTAGTGGAGAGAGATTCTGCAGCACAGTGCAGAACCTCCCACAGTGACAGGCTGCACAGTGCTGTCACAGAACACACAAAGGGAGAGAGAACACTGTGTCCTCTCTCCCTCTGTTGGGAATACTGTCACAGCACTGTAGAATCTCAGGCTACAGTGATGTGACATATGTGCTACAAAATATCGGGAACAAGCTCCCAATATAAGTCAAACATGTTAAAGGACCAAATAATCATACTAGAGCATTTCTGTTGCGTTTATTTGGCTTTGAAAAATTGATCCTGGCCCCTAACTACAGTGATTATTTGCCCAATCACATGATATTAGGATTATCGGGCTGGTAATCGCTCTAGTGTGTGGCCAGCAAAAGTATTTAACAACTCTAGATTTATCCTAAACTTGCCCCACCCCTTACAGTAAAACATTTGCTTGTCTTTCTTTTCTTTGTTCTTGGTTTTGCTCGGAATTGTTTATGCTGCTGCATACCCTAAAATAGAATGTGAATTTTGAGAAGACCTTGTGTATTGTTTTTCTTTTCTTTGTATGATCTGGAACTTATCTTTGTATATTTGCGGTGTTTAACCATCTTGGGAATTGTTGCATGGACTCTGGCAAAAATGCTTTATTTTCATTTTATTGGGTACATTTACCTTTTTCTTTGTCACGCTAATCATAACTAGTTCATTTAATTTTCATATATAATTACTTTCTTAACGAACTGTTTTTTTTTTTATTTCACCATACTTTACTTATTACATGATTATGTTACCTACACATTTTCAGCTAACCATGCTTCTTCTGATATGTATGTTATGTGTGTTCTCTCTCTCTCTTTCTATTGTCCCAAAGGACGTTATATCTTGTCCTTTTTAGGCTGCGGATTAGCTATCATTGGCATATATTTGCTAATAACGTTTGGGCCTAACAGCCATGAGAAGATGACTGGAGAGAATATTGTCAAGCATTTAGTGAGCTGGCCTGTTTTGTTGTACATGGTAAGCTTTACCACACGTAAGTCTAATATGTAGTCAATATAAATATTACACAGTTGGTAGGTCCATTTGAGTCTGTATGCTGATTAATCATTGTAGACTGAACAAATGTCCCTGTTACCTCTTGCCTATCCTCAAAGGGTCAGCGGTAGGGTTGTCTGATTTTCCTTTTTGCCCCTGGTGCAAAAATTTCTGGCTATGGCTCTGATCAGCACATCAGCAGAGTGATTGTTCAGTCTTACTAAATGATCCAGTTATCAGTTTGACAGCATTCTGACAATTAGTCCTTGACATACACTGCACGATAATCATGCAAATTTGGGGGCTGATTCAGAGCTGCACTTCCACCTTTTTTTTAGGTGCAAGTGTAGACCTAAGTAATACCATCTTAAACTGCAAGGGGAGGTAAATTTAAATTGTGAAACCAGAATTAGAATTAAGAGGTAAAGTTCATTAGCTCTACTCTAATTTATAGCTTAAACAAAGCTATGCGGTGTGTGAATTCTATGTGCAATAGTAAAGTATTTTCCCTGCATGCAAAATAATTAAAATTAATTAGCACCCTGCAAAATGGTTAAGATGACCTAGCACCCCTAACTTTGTAAAATGGTTTAGCCAAGAAGTACACTTGCATCTGTTTTGCCCTTACTCCCAAACTCTGAATCAGCCCCTGGTTACTTTACTCTTGACTCTTTCCATCAACAAAGACCAACCTCTAAGTGCTGAATTGCACTTCTCTTTTTGTACTTCATTACAAAGAGCCATGTATAAAATACAACCACTGTGTAAAAAAAAAACCAACTTCTTAAAAAAAAATGTCATTGCAAAGCTTTGCAAGCTTTAATGTGTTATATAATGTATTATAATTATAATTTTTTTTTTTTTTTAGTTACTGGGAATCCTGACCTTTTGTTGCCTGCTCTATTACTACAAACAAAAGAATGTAAATTACATCTTTATCATATTACTGTTGGTTGCTTTGCTAGGTAATCTTATTGTTCTATTTTGTTTTTAAACTTTATTTTTATTGCTGAAATATTACTGTTTTCTGGCAACATAAACCCCATACATAGATTTTAAATTCAGTAGTTGTGAAAGACACAGTATATAAAGAGAAACAAACATGAAGCATTTTACCTGACTCAAACAATTTCCAATTAAAATAAGGGACAGTTATAGTTGAGTTTTAGCCTACTGTTTACCTTTTAAAATTCCTATTATAATTTAACCATTCTATGTCCTTATAGGAAACTGATATCCGAAATTGGGAAACGCCAATAGTTTCCGGTTCCCTATAGGCAAATTATGTTGTGATTAAGTGGCAGGTTAAACACATAAGGTATCTACAAAAAGTCCTGCAAAACTGAGTGGCCCAACCAGAATCTCTTAGAAACTTCCATTGTGTGGTGCCTGAACAGGCAACCTGCAGCATGCCAGGTGTTTAATGGAAGTTAGGTATTAGAACATGAGGTCTCTGAGGAAACATTTACTTCGTAAGTGGAGGTGGTAGAGGCTAACACACTACAACAATGAAATCATGTGGATATTTGAAATTGTGGAGGGACCTAAGGATCAAATAAGATTGTAACAGATTTAAAAAAAAAAAATAATAGGTCAGACTGAATGCTTGTAATTTTCTTTGTAAGTACTATTACTGGAAGACCAACGTTTCTGTACAATTAATATTACTATTTTTCTTGGCTTTTTTAGTGTTTTTGTTTTTTTTCCAAAAAATTTCACTTCAGATACCTTTTCATAATAAGGTATGGGATCTGACCGTGCTTGTTTTATAAAGTGAGCAGTCTATGAAAAGCTTTCTGGAGTGAAATATCTTTGAAAAAAAAACTTAAAGCTAAGAAAAATAATAATTTTACACAAGGTTCATTCAAGTTTAAAGTCCCTTATTTTCTCCAGAATGGGGGTAGGTAGAGCTTAATGTATGTTTTAAAAGATGAGAGGCAGATGGCAGCACCGTCTGGTTCATAAAATACATGTGGCACCACCTACCAGTAGGAGCATTTTAGGCACTAAAAATGGCTGTGTGCTGTGAATGCTGACGAAGAACACGATGCTGCGCGCATGCAAATGAGTCAGTTGATTTTGAGATGTGCTTCATCTATTGTCACTGGTCAAGACACAGAAGCTGTATTTCCAGTCGTGCAGCCCTTGTGTCAGTTATTTCCCATTGGTCTTAACATATCCCCAAAAAGTGTTCACAGCAGCCATGCAGTGGCGTAGACATTGCAAATATATAGGAGACTTTGTTATGCAATGACAGTATTTTCAGCTTCTATGTGATAGGAGACCTTAGAACTTAAATGTACCTCGTATGTTTTTTTCCAAATCGTTTTTATTGTAAGATATATATATATATCCATGACATACAGTTTCCAACGTATCACAGATCAAAGATATCAGCAAAGAAAATTTTACATAGAAATACATCATCATCTGTGCTTAGTTTAACAATGTATAAAACACATAAGCATATTCTACATGTCCACTCCACAATCTAGCACAGTGCTAAACCAGGCAATAAAGCCTTACCCGGTCCCGCACCCTAACTGCATGTAAAGAGACCATTGCGTATATCACCATCAAAATAAATGAGAAGAGAAGAAGAAGAAGAAAGGGGGAGGGGAATGGAGAAAAAAAGGGGGGGGGCTAAATCCTCAGTAGGATTCACTGTAAGATACTCGATTGACAAATATATGGTTTATATCTATATTTAAAAGTTAAGACATTACAATGGGATTATCATTAGTCAATAGTCTAGTCTCATACCACACCGTAGATTGAAAGCACACTTTGATTTGTTCTTTTGTAGTATTCGATAGGGTATTAATAAACTTCTCCCACAAAACAAAGAAGGAGTGTGTACCTCGTATGTTTAGTCAATGGAAAACAAATGTCTAGAGAGGGGGGAACCAGTATTTAAATATTGCAAGAATTGATTACTTTAAAAACATGGCTTACTACTGATTATTCAATGTTGTATTATTAACACTACAAGGTGTTGAACACATAATGGCGGCAGTATGTTTATATTCGTGTTCTCTTTAGTGCTGGTTGACTGTTTCTCTTTGCTACAAATAATTATTTGGAAAACAAGTTTGTGTTTGTAACACACTGCATTTAGACTGACTAAAGATTCTAAGGTACGCTTTAAAGAAAAGAATTAGCTATTTCTGACTTGAGTTTAACAAAAAAAACCTTGCATTAGTTATTTCTGATAGCTTTTGAGTTGCTTAATTTCTCTGTGACAAAAATATCAAATAGATGTGTAATGTAAATTCTGCATAAATCACTAAGTCACTGAAATATTTTGTGTTGGATTTTTTTTTTTTATAGGTGCAGTAACAGTTATTGCTGTGAAAGCATTAGCTGGCATGATCATTGTATCCATACAAGGCACCATACAGCTGGGATATCCAATTTTTTATGTCATGTTTGTATGTATGGTGGCGTCTGCCATTGCACAAGGATCGTAAGTACATATATACATTGTTTCTTTTGCAAATAGTAGCTTTTCCTTCCATATAACATATAGTCGAAGTACAACGTGTAGTCGTGGTCAACAGTTTTTACCATTCTAAAAATGTAGGTAATCCTCCAAAATACATGGTCAAAGGTCCTAAATGGCAGATGCATTTGACACATCACTTTCGGCCTTCAAAGCAGACTTCGGCCCGGATTTACAACACCGTACGTATTGCACACACTTTCTTAAAATACCGATAGTAGCTACTAAAGGCCGCATATACGCAATCTACATAACAAAACAATACGTAGGCTACATAAAATAGTTACTACGCATGCGTAGTAGCTACTATCGGTATTTTAAGGCTGTATGTGCAACACGCACGGTGTTGTGAATCCGGGCCTTCATCTATTCCATCATGTGTGGCCCTTTGACTTTTTAAAGCAAATATGTAATCATCTATAATAAAATTTCTATTTGGAATATCCCAAACTTGATTTCTTGAACTCCAACTACAGTCTGTTATGGTTCTGATTAAGAAGGCTGTCTCCTTAATAAATCTAACTAAATAAACATATTCTCTTCACTTATCTTCCAGTACAAAATTTAGAATTTCTCGCCATTTCTTTGTAAAATAAGTTACTCTTAACACCTTTTATTTGTTTTATTTCTTTTTAATACAATAATCTGGTAGATTCTTCCGAAGCGCCCCACTATACAGTATATTGTATATCCTCTGGGTAACCTTGACTCCTGCCACAGTTCATTATTATGAATTTGCATCTGGCTGCTGTTATTTTATTAATATTTTACGCCAATGGCATTCACTTATACAGAATTATTCATTCAGCTTTCAACTAATTAGATGCATTTTTCTTACGCTGTAAAGACTTCATAAAGACCCCCTCTTACTGTTCCTAGTTTTACCTCAGAGTGTAAGGCATTGTTAATGGAAGTATAATCTGCATAAGGACCTATTCATATGGAGCCATCTGAGTTAAAACTGCCAAGCTCGGTCGTACAAGGCATTGTAGAGCTGGGCTCTAGACAGTTAAATCTGTT
>WWET01001229.1:414694-424703 GCA_011038615.1 Limnodynastes dumerilii
GTCAGAAAGGGAGAATTCAGATGCGAAAAAGACTTAAAGAAGCCATATTCAAATATATGGTGAAAGGTGTTAATATCATTTTTATACCAGATCCCAGGGCCCACAAACTCTCTCATTATAGCAAAGGAAGAATTATGCCACAACGGTGTAGCAGGGTCAACATCTCCACCAAATAAGGCGTGCGTCCAAGACCAGACTTTTTGTGCTTTTAAAATAATAGGCGCTGAGCTGCGTGGATACGGACCTGCCAACAACGTCTATGAGAGCGTGTGCTAAAACCCCGTTTGACTGACCAGAGCCCAATGAAGGTTACCATGTGATGACTCAATAACCCAATCTCTCAAGTGTGTTAATTGAGCAGCTGAATAGTACAATAATAGATTAGGCAGCACCATGCCTTCCCTCATTCTAGTTCTACATAAATTCTCTCTGCTTATTCTGGCTCATTTACCCCTCCCACACACACACAGGTGAGATGATTATCGAATTAAGCTTATTAAACAGTTTATGTTGGGCTGTACTGTCATTTTAATCAAATTTACTCTGCCCATGGGTGTAAGAGGCAATTTAGACCAAGTTTTCATCCTGGACTCTAATGTACGAATTAGGGGCAACACGTTCAGAGGGCAGAACTGAGACATATTAGAAACTGTAATACCTAGGTACTTAAATTTGGAGGTCCATCTTCCCGGCATGTTTCTATGGGAGTCTTAGGAGTATCATCCCTCATCAGCATTATATAGGATTTGTCCCAGTTAATCAGAAGCCTTGAGAATACCCCAAGTTTGTTAACTGTTTCAAGGAGTGCATCGATATAACTCTGAGGAACAGAAGAAGGTCATCAGCATATAAAGCTATTTTGTCTTCCATGTCCCCTGCGACAACCCCTCTAATCCTAGTGTTAGCACAAATAGAACAAGCAAACAGCTCTATCACTATTACAAATAATGTTGGGGATAGCGGACATCCCTGCCTCGTGCCCCTTCCTAATTTAAACCCTTCTGAAACATACCCGTTAATACAAACCCTGGCTAACGGGGCTGAGTATAGTGCTCTAATCCACTTAATAAGTTGAGGGCCCATCCCCATTTTCTGCAGCACAGCCCAGAGATATGACCACTCTACAGCATCAAATGCTTTAGCAGCATCCCGGGAAACCACCACCTCCTCTGAATCCGCTGGATGCTGCATTTGCAAATGGGTGTTTAAATGTCTGAGATTAATACACGTGGATTTTTTTGGCATGAAGCCAGTCTGATCAGGATGTATCGGTTCATCCACTACTTGCGTTAACCTATTAGGCAGGATTTTTGCAAATATTTTAATATTAGCGGTCAAGAGATAGGCCTATATGAGTCCACTGAGGTAGGATCCTTTCCTGGTTTCAGGATTACAATGATGAGAGGTTCACGCATAGATGCAGGAATAGAATCCTCCTTCTGGAGCAAGCTAAACAGATAATGTAGTCTAGGCATAAAGAAATCTGTAAGATTTGTAGATCTCTACAGGAATACCGTCTATCCCAGGGTTTTTTTTTGGTAGGAAATGAGTTAATTGCTGTTTCAATTTCATCCATTTCTACAAGGGAGTTTAAAAAAGTTTGGCCATCACATGACAGCCTGGATAAGGAGATAGCATCAAGAAAAGCAGCTAGTTCCGCAGAACTATATCGGGCTCTAGAACTGTAGACTGTCTTAAAGTAATCTAGGAGGGCATGCGTAATTTCAGGGACCGTATAGTATGTAACTGACCTCCTTGGTCTTTAATACCTGTAATGACCGTGGTGGAGTACTCAGACCGGATTCAGAGATCCGTGTCTGTGCGATGCGGTATCGCATTTGCTAATTTGCTTACAGGCTATTAAAGGGTGTGCTTTCGTGCATCCTATAGCCCACTGTAAAAAAACTGTTGGAGCCTTAATTGCTCCGATCGTAGGTTTTTTGTTTTTAAACAAATGTAAAAAATAAACCCCTTCCCCCGCCGCCACAACCTATATTAAAAATTAACCCCTTCACCCGCCTACTCCGCCACCACAACCTATGTTAAAAAAATAAATAAAGTACAGGCCGACAGGGCATGCTGACGCAAGTAGAACTACCGGCGCAAGCATGCCCATGAATAATAAGGCATGCTTGCGCTAGTATAACTACTACCACCAGCATGCCCTACCAGCCACAGCCCGCTGCGCTGTAAAAATTGCCCCCAGCATAATCCATTAACCATAGGGTGCACAATAAAACAAAATATCTACTGTACCCTGCAAAAGACATTAACCAGTGCATCACACATAATCAAAAATGTCTACTGTACCCCGCAAAAAGAATAAAACAGGACATACCACAATACTGAATCTTTACAACTGTCCCCGTCATAAATATCCGCTAACTCTAATCTAAAATATGTCAAAATGTCCAAAAAATACAATACAGAAGTACATTAAAAATAAATTTGAAAACACACTTACCAGCTCTGCTGTAGGGTATGTATACAGCAGCAATAACTATGGATGTAGAGTAGATAAATGCATAAATCAATATATAGTGGCCGTATAGTATGTAACTGACCTCCTTGGTCTTTAATACCTGTAATGACCGTGGTGGAGTACTCAGACCGGATTCAGAGATACGTGTCTGTGCGATGCGGTATCGCATATGCTAATTTGCCTACAGGCTATTAAAGGATGCGCTTTCGTGCATCCTATAGCCCACTCTGAATAGCACGTAGGGTGCTACTTCAGAGTAGTATGCGGATGTGCAAGGCACGTCCGACCTGTAAAAAACCAGTTGGAGCCTTAATTGCTCCGACTAGGTTTTTTGTGCTTAAACAAATGTAAAAAATAAACCCCTTCCCCTGCCACCGCAACCTATATTAATAAATAACCCCTTCACCCGTCTACTCCGCCACCACAACCTATGTTAAAAAAGTAAATAAAGTGCAGGCCGACAGGGCATGCTGACGCAAGTAGAACTACCGGCGCAAGCATGCCCATGAATAATAAGGCATGCTTGCGCTAGTAGAACTACTACCACCAGCATGCCCTGCCAGCCACAGCCCGCTGCGCTGTAAAAATTGCCCCCAGCATAATCCATTAACCATAGCGTGCACAATAAAACAAAATATCTACTGTACCCCGCTAAAGACATTAACCAGTGCATCACACATAATCAAAAATGTCTACTGTCCCCCGCAAAATGAATAAAACAGGACATAACACAATACTGAATCTTTACAACTGTCCCCGTCATAAATGTCTGCTAACTCTAAGGTCCAATATGTCAAAATGTCCAAAAAATACAATACAAAAGTACATTAAAAATAAATTTGAAAACACACTTACCAGCTCTGCTGTGGGGTATGTATACAGCAGCAATAATTATGGGTGTAGAGTAGATAAATGCATACATGAATATGTAGTGGCCATAGGGGTCAGTTTTAATTCTCTCTAGATGAAATCCCACCCTTTTGTGAATAAGAATGGAGACTTTCCTAGAGTGTGTGGTGAAGGAGGAATGGAACACTTGACCTACCCATTTAAGGGATAGCGATTTATTACCTGATAGGTGAGTTTCTAGTAAACAGGTAATGTCTGGGTTGTACTTTTTTACCTGTTTTAACACAAGAGACCTCTTAACCCGATCGTTCAGACCTCGAACATTCCAGCTAATCAAAGAAAATGAAGAATAGCTTTGACTGTTCTGTGACATATCAGTAGGTATTCAGAAATATTGTATCAAGGATAGCTAAAGATATCATAAGTACTGTATATAAATATCAATGATATCTACCACTCCACCCAAGTCTGTTAAACCTCTATTACATCTTCCAGGCCCTCGTCTGTATACTTTAGAATGTGAGTATGTTGGTGACTTTTTAACAAAAACATAATATAAAACAAAACTTAACATCCCAATAATCCCTAAAACCTCCCCAACCAAACCCTCCCCATATACAAACTTCACATCTAGGCAGGACAACTTGAACAATATACCCTGGACAATACCAGATAACTGAGACCCGTAATACCTCTTCCTCCAAAGCTCGGTGCTAGTCAAAGCGACACATTATGACATATAGATTTAATCTAAGTATATATCCATATTCTTAGTCCTTGTAGCATATTTCTATCGAGCCATCTTGCAGCATCTCTCAGTCTATCAAAGACATGCGCCTGACCTCCTGCTACAACCCTCAATCTTGGATACAAGAAGGATACAGCATAGCATAGGAGAGCTGGAGGTTGCAGAGCCGTCGCTTTACTTGCAGAAACTGCTCTGGAGTGCTGTATTTCAGCCGCAAAATCAGGAAACAGAGATCCTTTGGTTATTAAACATCAGTGGGACCTTGCGTCGGGCGAGACGCAGGATGGCATCTCGATCTCTGAAGTTTAAGATCTTGGTGATAAGCATATGCAGTGGAGCCCCAGGAGGTGACTCTGACCAGGCATTCTGTGCGCTCTCTCCACAGCGAATTGAGAAGATAACTCCTCTCTACCGAGGAGCTGTGTAAGCCAAGATTCCAAGAAAGTTTCTGGATGCAAACCCTCCGATTTTTCTGGAAAACCAAGAAAGCGAAGATTATTCCTCCTCAGACGGCCCTCCATGTCAGTAATTTTCACACGAAAGGAAGACATCTGAGATTGTATATCTGTTGTTTGCACTTTAATTGGAGACACCGTATCTTCAAGGATGGAAAATCTGGCCTCTACTTTCCCCACTCTCTCCCGAATCTTCTGTAAATCCTGTCTAAGCACAGAAGTGTCAGTTTTAACAGCTCCTATCTGTTCGGACAGACACTGTTTCGACACACTAATCACCTCCAACAGTTATGCCATACTAATGTCGGGTTTCTCAGGTGGCGGATTGTCACTCCCCGAAGAGGGGTCCTGAATCTGTTGAGGGGGTGAAGAGTCTTTACTGCCCTGATGCGCAAATTGCTTAAGCCTGGTGGCGGCTGCCGACTGGGAGTTTTTCCCCATTGGTATAGGAGATGATACAAAACTTGTGCAGTTATATAGTACTTGAATATAGACTTGAATTGACTTGTATTAAAGTGCCTAGCAGCTCACCGTATATTATAAATCAGATTCTGACTCTGCTGCTAGTCACAGAGCAGAAGAGTATAGTATAAGGAGACAAGATGTGGCTTGAAGAGACAGCAATATTTATTGTAGTGTTAGGTCTGACTTCAATTTTGCCTTTTCGCCAGAAGTGTTGATAAAATGATATTTATGGATTACTGGGTACTCTCAAATACATGAGGTTCAAGGAAGAAGGAAGCTGCTTTACACACTAAATATTATTATATATAGGCAGTCCCATCAGATTCATAAGCAAAGAACTGTAGGCAGTAGCTGAATTAACAGTGAGGATGATCCCCATAGTTATAGTAGGAGCAAAGGATATGGAATTAGTTAGAAAAAGTTCCTCCTGTAGTTCTAGGTTTTACAAAATGGCACCTCTCCAATGTGTAATGGCCCGAATGCGCCGCTCAGCCATCTTTCTGGGCAAAAAGGAAGTTCAAGGAGGGTGTCCAGCAGGGTCAACAGGCTAATTACCGCTGATTTTGGAGGTCCCCTGCTCTCACAGGTTCACTCAGTGCCTCTCCTCGCCGCCGGGACTCAGCATTGCCGACAGCTGCCTCTTCCTCCGTCCAGTCAAATGCTAAAAACAGCTCCCGAAGCACCAGCCCATACCACCTTCACCACAAGGAGCCACAGGGTAAGTCATAGAAGGTGTTCAGATGCCGGCAGGATATTAAAAGGATCAATTGTCACGGAGCTCAGTCAGTGTGCGTCTCATTCCATTGCTGTCCAAGCCACGCCCCCATTCTCTCAGACTTTTAGGTTACCAGCACTAGGCTCTACCAGCCTAGGCTGGTGAAACCATTGAAGGGGGCACCCTCAGAATGGTGTTCCAACACAAGGATTCCAGCCAGCACCAGAGCTGTTTACCACAGGGAGGTTAGTCCTGAAAATATATGAAAGTTCCTCCTTGGTACAAACAGCCTAGTGCCAATAGCATGAGGGTTTTTCTTGCACCCATGAACAGTGGGTTATAGAGTAATGTGATCACAGGTGCCAAATGGAGGTAACGTTCTCCATCTATCCACAAAACCCAGACTCGCCCATTTGACTGCCAAATAGTGAAGCATCATTCATCACTCCACAGAGCACGTTTCCATTGCTCCACAGTCCAGTGTGCTTTACACCACTTCATCCAACGAGTGGTTTTGTGCTTTTATTAATGCCAGTGGAAGTTCTGAGCTCTTCAGCTACGGAATCAGCAGAGAGTTGAGGACTTTAAAGCACCATGTGCCTTCACAGTCATTGACCCCGCCCTGTAGTTTTTCGTGGCTAAGTTGCTATTGTTCCTAAATGCTTCAACTTTCTAATAATATCACTTACAGTTGACCGTGGAATATCCAGCAAGGATGACATTTTTACAGTCTAAAACCGCTTTCACATCACCACCTCTGAAAAACCCGGGTTTTTAGACCCGGGTTTTTCCGGGAAAGAAATGCCGGGTAAAAAAAACCCCCACATTTTGAAGCACCAAAAACCCGGGAAATTCCCGGGTCTGTACCTTTCACATCACACATGAATTTCCCGGGTCTGCCCTGCATATCAACTGTCAATCATTGTGGAAATCAGCTCTTATTGGCTGGAAGAAATTATGTAATTTAAAAGGGACTTTACTGTTGAACACAATGATGCTGTCAGTACATGGTGGCCATTTTATCTGCATTATTGTTGCAATGGTTGACGAACTAGTATTTTCTAGCTCTGATAACATGGCTTTGTTGCTAATTTTGCTGTTTGAGACAGCAAATGACACCTTTTTGCAGCTATTTACATTGTGTCATATGGCTCATTCTGCCATGGTGACAAAACGTATCAAATGTATGTTTGCTTTGCGGAACAGACGATAGCGATATCTGCGAAGGAGAAGAGCATACATTAGGGTCACTCAGATGTCCATTCTGCGATTCAGCACCCTCACTAACCGCAGTGTGTGGTCCAGAAATCGCAACCATGCTGAAGCTTTCTGGGTTACAGTAGAAGCATTTGCTGAGGATCAGTGGATTGCGCACTTCAGGATGTCCCGTGGTACCTTCCAGTATGTTCTTGATGCCATATCCCCAGTGCTGACCAGACACACCACAGCTTTCCGGATCCCCATTCCACCCTGGAGGAGGCTAGCCATTGTCATGTGGTGGTATGCAACCCCCGGGGAATATCGCACGATGTCCTGCATGTTTGGAGTTGGCATTTCGACTATATGTAATCTCGTGCGTGAGGTGACGGAGGCTTTGCTGGAAGCACTGTATCAGCGCATGATCTGCTTGCCTGAGGCAGATCGTCTGGATGACACCATTGCCGGCTTCCTAAGACGTGGCTATCCACAATGTGCTGGAGCGATCGACGGGACACACATCCCCATCATTGCCCCTGCTCAGAATCCAGAGGATTACCATAACAGGAAAGGCTGGCATTCCATTGTTCTTCAGGCTGTTGTGGACCACAAGTACTGGTAAGCATACCTTACAATGATACCTGTAGTTATATGTAGTGTACTTGAATGATAAAGCTAAGGTCTGTTCAGCTTCACAGATGTTTTTGTTGGGTGGCCAGGACGTTCACATGACGCCCGTGTCTTGGCAAATTCTGACCTGTACAACCTGGCAGAGGAGGTTAGAGGAGGATACTTGTTCCCCAGAGAGGTAAATAAATAAGTTACCCACTGTACATGTTGTAACTATTTAAAGGTTTTATTATACCCCCTGTCTCTGCTGTTCTTGCTTTTATCACCTTCTATAACGCCTAACCCCTGTCCCTCCTGTACCTGCGTATATCACCTGCTTATTCCACCACCCTTTCTGTTTATTTATTTTTGACATGTGTTTCTTTACAGAAGTCAAAGACTGTGAACGGAGTGGAGATCCCCGTGCACATAATTGGTGATGCTGCATACCCTTTGCGGAGTTGGCTGATGAAGGGATTCACCCAGCATCATAATCTATCCGTGGAACAAGTACGCTATACACACACACTCAGCTCGGCTCGGATGGTCGTGGAAAACGCCTTTGGTCGCTTAAAGGGAAGGTGGCGGCGATTGTTAAAGCGCGCGGACATAGAAACCCAACTTGTGCCGCATGTGGTTGCAGCTTGTATAACTCTTATTCTCACATTCTGGTGATATAACTATAATACTGATATCTCTATAACTCTTATTCTCACATTCTGGTGATATAACTATAATACTGATATCTCTATAACTCTTATTCTCACATTCTGGTGATATAACTATAATACTGATATCTCTATAACTCTTATTCTCACATTCTGGTGATATAACTATAATACTGATATCTCTATAACTCTTATTCTCACATTCTGGTGATATAACTATAATACTGATATCTCTATAACTCTTATTCTCACATTCTGGTGATATAACTATAATACTGATATCTCTATAACTCTTATTCTCACATTCTGGTGATATAACTATAATACTGATATCTCTATAACTCTTATTCTCACATTCTGGTGATATAACTATAATACTGATATCTCTGTATAACTCTTATTCTCTCTCCTCTTTCTATAATAGGTAAATTGTTTTAGAGCTCTGCCAGTATGGAATGCCATGTGGTGTTGGTGGCCATCTTGCTGATTGTTCTATTGTTAGATTAGGTCTGGTGACATTGCAGTATTTATGTATTTCTGTCTTTATGTACAAGATTAATAAATGAATGTTAATCTTTGGTAACCTTATTAAATCTGGTAGAACATATCTTTAAATTCGGACTTCAACAAAGTGAAGCAAGGGTGCCCTCAACCATGCATCCTTTACCAGGACTTGTTATGGCCACAAGCAGTGAGACAGAACTCCACCCCCGCAGTACTCTGGGTCTGGGAGGAGTTTCCAGAGAGGAAGTGAGAGCTGGAGTGTCTGGGGGAGAGGCAGAGAGGAGAGCATGTGAGCTGAGGAATGACAGCAGAACGGCTGAGGAGCAAGCTGAGAGAGAGAGCAGAGAGAAACTTGTCCAGGCAGCACAGAATCTACTGCTGGGTCTAGTCAGTACCTTGCAGAGACTAGATATTGAGTCCACCCACCTGATGGAGATTCCAGCTGGTGGAGAGCTGCATGAGAGATAAGGCTAGTGGGGTGCCTGATAACTACCTCTCACTACCGTATCCAATACTTCTCCCGAGCCACCCCTCTGCCCTGGAACCCAAGCTTTCCTGCCCTCCCCATCCTCATCCCTGTGTTTCCTGTTTGATCACCCCTCCCACTTAGCACATTAGCTCTTATGAGCAGGGACTCCTCCCTCCTGTCATCACCCCTCTACCTTTTCCTCGTCACTTACCACCTTTTCTCTCTGCTGTTTATCTCTTTCCATATTCACCTGCTCCTACACACATGTCCAGCATATTTACTCTCCATACATATTGTTCTGCAATTTCTGTACTGTATTTTATTTTCACATTATCCGTGTATTGTATTCTTTATTTATTTGAACTTTGTACCCTTTCTGTTAATTTTGTTGCATTTGTAACTATTGCTTTTTCACAGCGCTGTGTGGTGCTTGTGTGGTATTAGGTAAATAAACGTTAATAATAATAACCTTACACTAGTGTTACACCATCATAAGATAAGGATCAGGTGACCTTAACCACGCCCATCATCCATAGCCATCGCCCGCAGCCCATTGGAAACTAGTACTTTGGTGAAATTGGGCCATTCAAAATGGTGCCCACACCTATGACGTAATAATATATCCCCCATTATTTACCCCTCATTAAAGCTCCTATTAATTTCCCCATTACCCGCATTATTTCCCCACCATTGACCCTTAGAAATTAATAATAAAGTAAAGATAAAGTTTTATTGATCATCTTCATCATTTTATTGATCATCTTATTATTTATTCCAGAAAGTCAGTAACACAGCAACATATCCCCAACACCCCCCAGACTGACACAACAGCGGGGGAGGAGGGGTCA
>WWET01001230.1:24277-38171 GCA_011038615.1 Limnodynastes dumerilii
CCGGTGGCATTTGTTTTTATTTATGATGGGGCCCCGGTGGCATTTGTTTTTATTTATGATGGGGCCCCGGTGGCATATGTATTGATTTATTATGGTGCCCCGATGGCTTGTGTTTTTTTTTTTTTTTTTATGGGGCACTGGTGGCATGTATTGTATTTTTTTGTGGGGACATGTAAAGGCTTTTTTATTTTTATGTAGTGGGCACAGTTGTTTTTTTTTAAAAATGACAAAATGGCCATGGTCTGTTTTTTAAACAGGGCATGCTGCCGATAGTAGTTCTACAAGCGCTAGCATGCCCTGTCATTCATGGGCATGCTTGTGCCTGTAGTTCTACTACCTGCAGTATGCCCTGTCGAACGGAAGGTTTATTTATTTATTTTTTTTACACATGGGCTGCGGCGGCGGGGCAGCCGGGGGAAGGGGTTAATTTTTTAAGATACTGCGTTTTTTTTTTTTTTAAATGTTTTTTTAAAGCTCCGGTGAGCTGCCTCTACGATTCCACCAGCTCTGAGCTGGTGGAATCGTAGGGCTATTTCCGCATGCAAGCGGACTCGTGTGCAGGGAATATTTAAATGAGATAACCGAACATTTTCTCATTTAAATATCCTGGCACACCCCCCTTGCAGTCGGAATCGGATGCGGGCGGATACCATAAAATCCGCCAGCAATCCGACTTCCTTCCGCATGTAGCGCATGCGCAGACCTTTCAAAAAGCATCGCATCCGTGTGAAAATCACACGGATGCGAGACTCTGAATCAGCCCCAGAGTCACAGAATAAGGTAAGCAGGGTTTTATTCTTTCTTTTCCTAGAGGGGGGTGAACTTTGGACATTTGCTCTGGGTGCCATTTAGGCTAGTTACGCCCCTGTTTAGGAGGCACAGATTACTTGCAAATATTCTGCGGCTCCTATATCCTAGGAGCAGCAGTGGCTGAAGGCTCAGTTGTGGCCCTGGACTGATGGATACGATAAAGTAGTGCCCCATTCAGGGATGGCACCCAGAGACATGCGCCTCCATTGTCTGTGATTGTACTGTCACCGACGATGTGTGTGTATATATATATATATATAAAGGCAATCAGCAAAGAAGAGGCTCCTTATATGTCCAAAGGTGTTTGAAGGAGGTTGGGGGAATTTAATAGAAGCTGTATTATATTTAAGTGCATACAACCGTTTCCCAGGGCAACCAATCCAAATCTGTTATTGTTAAGTAAATTTTAGTAAATGAAAGAATATGATTTACTCCCATATGACTGAAAAAAAAGCCAGAATTAATTAATGATGGTTTTAATCATACATAATAATCATGAATAATGACAAAAAAATGTATAGTGGGTCTAATTAAAGCATAACCCAAGCTAAAGCTATTACATAGTAACATAGGACTGGATTCACACTTACGTGCTACTTTTTCTGTGCGTATTTTTAGGATCGGATAAACCGTGCATGCGTAGTAACTTTTTTTTACGCAAGCTATGTAGGATTTCAGCACGGAAGTCCATTAGGCACGGATTTCAAATCCGTGCTTAGTCGGATACGTACAGAGGGGCGTGGTAGTCTTCCGTAAGTATGAAGTTTCGTGAAAGTGGGTGGGGAGAGGTATTTAAATGGCCTATTAAGGGTGCAATTAATAATGTAATTAATAAGGGGATTTATGCAATTATTTGCGTAAGTCCCCTTCATATGTAACATCGGCGTATGCTGGCGCCAGATGTTATGTGTCGGAAAGGCTTCCGTGCAGGAAGCAATTCCATAAAAGGGGCCAGCATCTGATTTATGCATGTCTAAACCCCGCCATACATGTGGGCTTAGGCATGCTAATTAAGTGCCAGGGGTGGGGAGAGGCAGCTCCGCACGGATCTACATTTGTATGACTTAAGGTAGAGTCTAGACACTTAAATATCCAGAACTCCGTAATAAGGAGGGGAGGGACAGGGGTGTGGACTCCCCCTACGTGCTTACTTTCAGATTTGCGCGCGTGCTTTGCATGCAAATCTGATCAGGTCCATGGTTAAAGAGTTTGAAAAAAGACACCAGTCCATCAAGTTTAACCTATTATGGATCTCCTGCGATCCCTATCTTATAACTGAATTACTCCAGATGAAGCAACCTCCAATCTATTGCAATCTGAAAAAAAACCTTTTGTCCCAAGATCCACTAATTGTCTTCATTTTAATTACAGTTGTAGATCTGAGTTCCCTTTTCTGCTAAAAATGTGTCCAGCGATGGACAAATGTAAACCTTTCTTAAATATATCAAGTGAATCTGCCATCACAACCTTCCCAGTGAATTCCATATCCTGACTGCCCTTACTGTAAAGAACCCTTTCCTTTGCTGGTTGTGAAACTTCCCCTCCTCTAACCTTAGTGGGTGCCCCTGTGTCCTGTGTACAGTCCTTGGGGTAAGTTCCCATGAAAGTTCTCTATATTTACCCTTAATGTATTTGTTTAGAGTAGTCATATCTTCTTTTATATGCCTCATTTCTAAAGTAAAAATTCCTAAACTGGCCAACCTTTCCTCATAGCTCAAAGACTCCATACCCTCAATTTTGTTGCCCTTCTATGAAACCTTTTCAGTTGCAAAATGTCTTTTTTATGGAGTGGTTGACAGAACTGAACTCTGTATTCGAGATGAGGCCTTACCAACTATTTATATAGTGGCAAAATTACACAGTCTTCCCTTGCATCTATGCACCTTTTTATGCATGCTAATACTTTATAGGCCCTTGCAGCTCCTGCTTGACATTGAACACTATTGCTAATCTACTTTCCAAGAGCACTCCCAAATCCTTCCCCATTAAAGATTCCACTAAATTTCCCCATTAAATTAATAGATTGCATGCTTGTTTTTGATCTCTATTAGTACTAAGCTATTAGCCTGTTAGTATTATTAGATTTAGTTTTCTATAGGTGATTTCAGTGAGTAGCCAATTCCACGTTTCCTTTACAGTTTTCTTCAAGAAAGATATTTCAGTACCAAAACATACAAACACTACAGGCTGAATCCAACAAAACTGAAATATAACAAACTAATAACAAACTAATATAAAAAAAACAAAAAAACCTAAATCCTAACTAGCCCAAGCAATGCATTAATGAAAACCTGTCAAATGTACTTCAAAGAAATATCAGCATTTGTAAATAAAAGTAAGCCACTTACATTATAAATACAATTTGATAACATACAATAACAATGAATGTTTATTACAATACAAAAAACAGGCTTAGCATATGTGTATTCATTATTATTATTAAGATTTGTGTCATTATAAGATACAATAAAACACAATCAAAGATATTCAAAGCTAGAAATTACATTTTTGAAACAAACATTTAATTAATACCTTTTTGTTTTACTTTGTATTTTAATTTTACTATTTTGTAAAGCATGATATTTTATATTAAATGACTTTATGGGACAATATAGCTGGCAAACCTGATCAATATTCATGCTGAGATGTTAGAACATAGAAAACATCTCTATATTACAACCTGCATTATATATACCACCCAGTATTTTCCCTTATAATATACAGAGGCTGGGTGCCAAGGAAACCATCTTTCTTTAGGTTGGCCCACAACTGGGCTGCCTTAGGCTGGGCCATGTCCATTGTTATCGTTAGGCTAAAATTTGTTATCCCTGATTAGTGAACATCGTTACATTCCTCTAGACAATTCTTATAACAACTATTAATCATCCATAATGTATATAGCTCATCATTTTCTAGATCATATCAGTGCATGTTAGCACTGGGGTGGTCACTGGGGGATCTCTGTACTGAGACCCCTACCTTAAAATTTGCAATACATCCTCACTTAAAATAAGGATGGATCAGATGTTTGCATAGGGCAGTGTGTGTTGGGCTAGCCTATATTTTAAGATTATCATGCCTATCCCCTCCTACTAGTCCTCTGATGAATGTCTGGATCTTTCATGTCTTGTCACAAAACGTAGATGTTTTCTTTCCTAGTGAATTTAAAAGACCCTTTTCAGATGTTTAAATCTGGTCTTTTATTATGATAGGAAGCCCATTCTAAATCTGGATTTTAAATGGGAATTTCAACATCCATGTGAATGTGCAAGAGCCTTATACTGTTGGATCAACTTTAATTGCATAAAACACAACTTTTTATTCAAGAGATATGGAAAAGGAAAGGGATCTCCAAATATGGTGCTTACCGTTCCTACTTTCTTCATCTATAGCCACTATAGTCGCTGGTGGACCAGGCCTGGCCAGTTCACAATCTACAGGCAGGGAGAAAAAAGGAGTGAGAATTAATTAACTTATTGCCATCCTCGATAAGTAGTTAAGCAATGTTGCTGGCATGGCTGTTTTAATACAGATGATATTGTTGGGATCCAATTTGAATTGAAATGGCTGCAGAAGATGATTTCACAATGTCAACTTGCATTGCCACAATGTCACACCAACTAGAGGTCTGGGTATTTAGGCACATCTGTGTAACCTAAAATGCACACAATACGCATCTGCCACATCACAACATAAAACTGGTCACAAGTAACACCAAAAGCTATTGATGAACTCACAGCAATGCTATTCTTTGCTCTGTTTTGAAAAGTGTTTGTTCATTCATATGTAAATAGGACTTTAGAAAACTAGTATTAAATCTCTTTCTGAAGTCTGTCACAGACATAGTTTTGAAGTTAAAGTCCTTCAGGACTAGAAGGATATTATGGTAATTTAACACACAAAAAATAACATAAAGAAATAATTGAAAGGCTAACACTGTAATTAAAGCTTCACAACAAAAAAACAAATATAATTGAAATTTAATTGTGATCAAAAGGATCTAATTGAAGTGAGTGAGCAGAATTTGAATAATGTTATAAGTAATAATGAATATGAACAACAGACAAGCAATGCTTAGGACTTGCAGCTCTGGATCTTACCCTCATATTGCCAGTCTGCAGTCAAAAGTATATTCATCAAAGGAAGCAGAGAAGGATTATGAAAGAAAAGAAATGAGAATACAATCATACTTTTATAGACTTCACATGCAAACAGTATAGAGGATAGAGGTTAGCAGAGAATTATTAAAGATGGGAACACAAGGAATAAGGTGCGTTTGTTAAACAATATCATATTGTTTATTCAGAGAGAATGAATTCCAGTGGCTTTCCTAAGACAGGGTAATACTTATATCTGTATTTAAAGAACAAAACCCAGCATGCATTGTTACAGACTGCACCCCCTCCCAAAAAAAATCTATATATAGACACACATACCTTCTGGGTAACAAAACAGTCTGCATATTAAAATCTAAAGATCTACAACCCTAACAATAACAGCCAATCACGTCAGATTTTACTGACTGGACACAACTGCAGTCATGAAAGTCAATAAGTGATTGGTTATTCGTAGCTATATCATAGAATTGCCTTTTTGTTAACTTGTTACAAATGTATAAAACCTTACAAAAATAATATTTCAAAAAGTAACATTTAGTCCTAGGAATGTTTATAATTGGCACTATTAGTTATATATATGTTTTAATAAAAACCTTCAGTTAATACCTGGAGTGTGGCTGTGCATGAGGGAATGTATTATGCAAATCAAAGCATCTCATTAATGTAACTACATATTATCATGTCGGTACATTCAGACCGGAATTCACAATACAATGAATGCATAAAGTTGGACAAAGCTTTGACAATATGTTAACATAATCAGATTTAAGTAAAGCAATTTTAAAGAATAAAAGTACAGAGGGAGATGAAGAGGAAGATAAAAAGGAAGAAGGTGGCACATCATTAGTGCCCACTTCCCTTCCTCCCTCAGGGATGTGCAATACTTACAGTAAGAACTGTGATTAAAGTAATGTTTTATTGAAGTGGATTGCTGACAGAAGGGTCACAAAGATGGAATGGAAACGAGGGGAAAGAATGAAAGACTGGATGGACAAAAAAGTGGGCAGAAAGACTGGATGGATGCACATGGAAGGGGCAGAAAGACTAGATGGACACACAAAGAGGGAAGAAAGACTGAAAAACTTAATGAACACAAGGAGGAAACAGAAAGACTGGATACACACATATGCAGGGGCAAAAAGGCTGGACACAAAAAGGAGGGGGCAGAAGGATGGAGACACATTACGAAGAGACAGAAGGCTGGATGCACATAATAAGAGGAATATTGGATGGCTATAGAGAAATAAGAAAGGCACAGTGTGATGATGAAGGGGCAAAACTGTGATAATGCAGATGTGATGATTTGGGGGCACATTTATATGTTGTAATATTTGTGTTTCTCTAGGTTTATAAAGTTTTGTTTAACATGTTTGTTTCCATGAATAAGTTGGTAAGGGCCTTTGTACAGGGCCTACAATACTGTTAAGACGGCTCTGATAGTTTGGTAATTATTTTGGCTAAGTAATGCCTTAAAAAAATTATGGAGACTCTAAGAATGCCTCAAACTGAGAATGTTTGAGAACCACTGGTTTACACTATTCACCTTGTTGGTAGCTGATTGTCAAATTTAAAATAATTTAACAATTAAGTAGAATACATGTGTAGAGCAAGACTAGGGGCTTCTTTAAGGGATCCAATTAGGGGTGTGAGATATGGCAATTATACATTTCCATCTGCTCAGAAAGAATGGGTTCAGACTTAAGTAAAGGGGGTATTTTCCACTCTTTGTGACAATTCTTGGCCCTGCATGCATACGCAGTGTTCTTCCAGAATGAATCTGGATTCTCAGAATCTAGAGTTCCATTCTGGAAGTCTTTCGATATGCAGAGCTGGATGCGTGTGTCATGTACACTTGTTGGGAGGGGGTGATCTATCAATGCTGGTTGTTGTGATGACAGTCAAAATGTTGACAGGTCAATATGTCTATAGTAGAGGGCCAGATCTAGAGGGCCAGGTATTATGGGCCAGATCCAGACCTACGTACATGAGCGATTTTACCCTAGCTGCTGAAGTAAAATCGCACATTAGTACTTACTGCACATGCAAGCGGCAGATGTTGCACCACGTAGCTCAGAACGTACGGGCCAGTCACGTATCAGCAGCGCACGCTAGTGTAAATACGCTACGCAAAGAAATGTATCAAGCGCGTAGGTCTGGATCTACCCCTATGTTAGTATTACATATATACTACATATATATTATTACTTTTCTGGACATTTTTACAAGCCATCAGCATTACATTAAGTTTAATTAAATTACATTAAGTAACTGTCAACATTTTGACCTGTTGACATTTTAACTGTCATACCAGGCCCAGATCTATTGAAATGATAAAGTAAGGGTTTTTAGACATTTTACGTGTGAACTGCACAGAAACCTCAAGGGGGTGTTTCTTGTATCAAAAATTGTATGTGTTTCTAACAGCCGCAGATATTAAACGCATTAATTTCCTTTTTCGGAAATTCATATGGAAAGGGAAGCGGGCCAGAATAAGTCTCCAGAAACTACAGCAGAGTAAAGAAAATGGAGGGATTAATTTTCCTGATGTCAGTAGTTACTCTTGTGCAGCTCATCTGCGCTATATCAGGGATTGGTTATCCCATTCGGAGATCTACGCAAATACCTCATTGGAATCGTGCTTCCTGGAGGGTCTTGGGCTCCCCGCATTCCTACATAGTCCAGAGAGTGAGATCACACCAAAGATGAAAGACAACCCAATTCTGTGGTCAACCAAAAAGGTGTGGCATAAAGTTTGCCTTAAATTTGGTCTCAATTTTAATTACACTGTCCATCTACCATTTACGAAGAATCCGTGGTTCACCCCTGGACTGAGCTCGCACCACTTTAGGATATGGGAAGTGGGAGGGGTATGCAGGGTTGGACACCTGTTAGACCTTCCGTCCAAAAAGGCTTATTCCTTTTCGGTGGCGTCAGAAAAATTTAGCTTTCTAACTAGATACCCCATAGCGTTCTTACAAGCCAGTCATTATATTACAGAGGTACTATGCAACTTCTCTCCGAATGACCAGTCAAATCAACTAGACAAATTGTTGTTGGATCCGCCTCCGCTAAGACATGCTATCTCGTACCACTACAACTTGATAAGGGACGTTTATGTATATGAGGACTCGACGGTGGGTCTCAGCAGATGGACCACTATATTCCCTACAATAAGTCATGGGAAACTTCTTAAATCGCTGGTCCAATCCTGTAAAATGTTACCAGCAAGTACTTACGTTGAACTGTTTCTGAATATTTACCATCATACATACTTAACTCCCCTAAAGCGTTATAACTTGGGGATGATAGATTCCCCTAACTGCTTAAGGTGTGGTTTGGCGGAGGCGGATATTGTCCATAATTTATGGGGATGCCCAATACTTAGAAGTTTTTGGCTAACAATTCGGAATTATTCAACCACCCACCTGGTCAATTATCTCCCGCTAAACGCCAAGTGGGCAATTTTGGGTATAATGCCGGAGGACCAATGTGTGAGCTGGGCAGTTAAAACATTACTGCTTGCTATCAGTGCGGCTGCTCGTAAAACAGTCTTACAGATGTGGCTGTCCCCCACCTCCCCACCATTTAATCTATTTAAAGAAAAGCTTTACCATATATTCAAGATGGAATGGACAGAGGCCTTATTAGAAAGGGATAAGCGGGTCGAGGGTTTCTTTGACACATGGGAGAGCTATATTGCACATCTACCAGTACATCTAAGGCAGAAGATTTAAAGTGGTTTCCATCAAACAACATGGTACTTAACCAGAGTGGCGTACAATGACCCTCCTATACCTCTTTGAATGGAAGGTTCCTCACATGCTCAATTGCTTGCCCTGAATCCTGCCTTTTTTAATTGCTTGTCCTGTCTTGTACATGGGCTCTTTCCTTCTCATCTTGATGGGTCGGCGAGAGCGGGGTGGACAGGCTTGCCAAAGCCAATCCGATAATAAGTCTTGATTGTACTTTTAGAGTTCTTCCCCGAGTGTACAATGTTAAGAAAGTATTATTTTGTCAGTACAATGCTGAGATTGTTTCACCTTTGCTTTGAGTCTGTATATCCCATTGTAACAACCTGTTTAACTTTATTAATGTTAATTCTGTTATTGCATTGTCTGCATACTCTGTTTATATTCTGTGCAGTTCCAATTAAAAGAATACATTTAAAAAAAAAAATTGTATGTGTGTCCTTGCCTGCTTGTGAGTTAGGGTAGAGTGAAGAAGAGGTCTGGATCCACTTCAAAGTCACGACTCTGCTCTTCTGCACTTTGCATCGAGATAGTACAAGCACTGGGACTTTTAGGACTTGGCAGTGAGAAAGCATTTTATTTGCTTAAACTTGAAATATGCACTTGTAATGTAATAAAGAAACAACTGAATCACTAATATATAAAACAAAGTGCAATGAATAGAAATATGCTTAAACTTTTGTTTTAAGGTGAATTATGTCTGTAGTGTAGTTTACAAACTCATTATACTATAAAGAAAAAACAAACCATTATATTCTGAAAGCCAATACACTACGGAAATAATAGTTTTCCTCCTTCTCCGTTAAGTCAAATAAATATTATTGAAGTTTTTAGTGTAATGAGAACAAGACAGACACAAATCTAACATTGAAGGAGAAATTACATTTATTTCCCAAGGACATTGGGCCAGATCCAGAACAAAGCTTGTGAGCGAATTTACGCGTGGCGGAGACGTAAAATCGCCCTTTAGTAAGTACTGCACATGTGCACAATAGGTAATACACACAGTAACTTAGCGTAATTGTGAACATATGGGCCATTTACGTATGTGTCATGTAAATACTTACGTTTGGGCGTGCCAATTTTCCGTAAGTCCAAAATACGTCTGAAATACGTTATGTAGGCGGGGGTTTGTATTTAAAGTGTACAGTATGGGCATGCTTAGCTGCTTAAATTTGTGTTGCCCATACGTACGTGTGCGTATCACTGCGGTTACGTTGCCAAAAGTTAAGGTAGGGTTTGGAAAGCGTATCTTGACAAAATACGTACATTCAAGGGGTGTGCCTAGGGGAGTGTATAGAAGGTACGCACGCGTAAATACGCTACGCGAGGAAATGTATTGCAAACGTAGTTCTGGATCTACCCCAATGTAATCATGGCATTACCGTTAGCTATACATTGTAATGTCTGCTTTAACTTTAGATGTATTTTAACAATTATTCTGATAAACAACCAGAAATAAATGTGTGGTCAGCTTAGGCTAAAGTGTAGGAAAGCTATCAATAATAAAAGTAAAAGAAGATCCTCCTTCTCTTCAATATGATTATATGTACAAAGAAAGCAAAAAAATTAGTAACTAAACTTAAGTCCGTCTTCCACTACTTTATTTTATCTGTAAGCTAAATAATGTAAGTTAAACATTTTGGCATGTGCCCCACAGCTGTATCATACAGTAATAAAAATGACACCCAGTAGTTTCCCCATTGGGGCAGATCCAGAACTAAATGATTGTTACGTTACATCACGTAGCGTATGTTCTATGCACTCCCCTTGCTCGTACGTACTTTGACCGCTTTGCGCTTCCCAAACCCCTACCTTAACTTTTCAAAGCGTAACTACTGCCGTACATAATGGATTCACGTACGTAACTGCCTAACCCGGCCTATACATACGATTTAAACACTCCCCCCTGTCCCAACGTATTTACCCTTACTTACGCCGGCTGAAGGCTACCCTAACTTCAGCCGCCGTAAGCGAGGGTAAATACGCAGGGACAGGAGCGTATTAAGTAAAACCCCTCCCTCATTACACTCCTTCCCCTCGCCTACCTACACTAACCTTTGCGTAGTAATGGCGAGGAACGCCCCCTCAGCCGTTACTACGCTGCTACTACGAACACCCGATCTTCGTTATTTCAGCCGATCTTACGCTTACGCCCGGTGTATTACCGCTGGGCATCGTAGGTCTGGATCAGGCCCATAAAGCCTAGACAGAGACACAAACTTAAGGTATGGATCCTGTGAACCTTCTTAGGGCTTCAATAACACTGCATGTTTCTGATATTAGTTTAGTACCAATGGGCCAGATCCAGACCTAAGTTCACTTTAAGTACGATTTCTTAGCGTATTTACGCGATTGTAAGTACTATGCACTCCCCCGGGCACTCCCCTCGGCCGCACGTAATTTACTTCAATTACGAGTACCAAACCCTACCATAACTTTCTCTTGCGTAAAAGTACAGTCGTACGTAATGGATTGTCGTACATAACTGCCTAACCCGGCCCATACTGTACAATTTAAATGCCTCCCTCCGCCCACAATGTGTATTTCCTGCTCTCGTATGGATGACCCGCCCCTTCATTGGTAGTTACGAGGAAGTTATGTACGATCAGAGTAACGACACCTAACATCTGCCTTGCACATGCACAGTGCATACAAATACTCTAAATTACACATGCAGCAAGTGTAAATATGCTCTTGTACTGGATATAGCCCAATGTCTGCTTTGAATTACAATATTATAAATTATTAATGCCAAAAGCATTATGGTGCCTAATGAAGTACACTGAAAGAGAAAATATAATAAGGGAATAATTTGCTACATGTGACAAACAACAGGTATAAGTATTAAAATGATTTTAACAACAATTAGTAAAGCAATGGGCACAGTGTATTTATCCATTTAAACAAATTAGCAGATTTTAATGATAAATATCTTACTGTTCGTGGATTTTCTACATCTGCATGGTATCAAAATCCACTGAAATAAATAAGATTTTTCTCTCCAGTAACAAATATGGATCTAATTTTTTTTATGTAGAAAGTACAAATAGTCCAGCAATTACTATTGCTATCCATGGATATAATTGACGCCTAATTATATACTGAAGTAACTTCACATTATTTGTACTTTGCAGATTACATGGTAATTATAGTAAAGTGATCATGTACCTTACATGGCCAAGTGGCAGCTAAATGGAATTTGAATTATTCACATTAAATTCATGTTTTCGCTTTTAGCTGTTTTATCAACCTAAATGTATTATGTAAATATTATTGCGGTGAACCACGTATTATAATGTCTGCAAGAGTTCATTTTATGTAAAGGAAAATCATTGTGGTTTTAATTAAAGATGATGTGTCAGTATAACTCTCAGTTTCAAATAAATGTTCTTTTTTGCAGTTAATACTATATTAGCAAGTAATGAAATTGCCGTCATTTCAGTCTGCTTGGTGATAATAGGGTGTGATGTATTATATAATTGCATGAGCTCATCAAATTTTGGATGTGTATAAGACCATACCGGGCACTGTCATATTTCATTTAGGAAAATCTGCATTGAACAATCTGTACATGAAGACATGAATGGTAAAATCTCATCTAAAAAGTTATAATTTCTAGTCATTCATCCTGATCTCTAAACAGAGAAAATAAATTGTTTAGAATATTCCATATTGCACCCACAATACCCTTGATGCCAATCCTAACCCTTTACTTAACCCTATCCCTAACCCCAGCCTTAACTCTATACCTGTTTTTTTACCTACCATATGGAGAAACAGAACAGAGTAGAGGTGCATCGGGTAGAGGACAGCAAATGGAGGATGGAAGAGAGGGATAGAGCGGAGAAAGAAGGAGAGAGCAGGGGACAGTGGGTAAACAGAGACAGCAATGAAGCATAGGTAAGTGTCACAGTTTGCAGACAGAGCAGGGTGAGTGGAGAACAGAACAGAGGGTAGACGAAAGGGGCTATAGTAGAGGAAAGAGCAGAACACAGTGGGACAGCATGGGCGTGGAGTTAAGTCTAACAGTGGGCAACTAGATTAGGGAGAGCAGAAGACAGCTGGCAAACAGAGATAGGTGAGCAGATAAGAGAGCAAAGAACAGCTGCAGAGCATGGGAGCAGAGGTATGTGTGACAGCCAGCAGACATAGGTGAGAGAGTGGGGATGACAGAAGAAGGAGAGCAGAGGAGATAGAAGAAACAGATAAGGGAGAGTGGAAGAGAGAGCAAAAGTGAGCAGGCAGATAGACAAGGGTGAGCAGAGGATGATGGGCAGACAGAGGAGGGAGAGCTTACATAAGAGCAGCAGGAACACAGAGAAGGCACAACAGCAGACAGAGCAGAGGACAGTGGACATACAGAGGAGGGAGAGTGGAGAAGAGAGCAGCAGGCAAACAGTGAATGGATAGTGGCTGAGAAAGCAAAGCACAGCAGGCAGACAGAGGAGAGAGAGAAGAGAAGAGCGTAGTGGGCACACAGAGGGACAGGATGGTAGTGGAGTTAAGTGTTCAAGCAACAGTATGCTGAATTTATTGTACCTGGTACAAACGACAACATAGTATGTCTATTTTAGCACTTATCAAACAAGGATACAGCCAATTGTGTTGTAACAGTTGTTTCATTTTCGATGTCATGACTGTCTAAGCAGCAACCACAACCAAAATTTTCCAGCATATACCAGATTCAGACTCAATAGCGACAGTCAACTTACACAAATAATGGACCAGATCCAGACCCCCACACGCTTTACATGTATGCGGGGGTCTGTAGTTATGCAGTGTAGAGGGGAGTATACTTAGTTACGTATGTCTGTAGACACGCTAGCGGAACATCTGGCGTTTGCATGCGCCAATGTTCCAAGACAAGGGACTTTAATTACCTATGTAAGTCCCGCCTGACTTAATTCTGGATCTTGCCCAATGTGTGAGCGCTCTGTGCATGTGCATGGATGTTACGCAGTGGGACTCTGTACGTATGCAACTGGTTTATGTACGTTACGTTCCATATGTCAGGATGTGCCGGTTGCATTCTCCGCATAGAAAATCTGATTTCCAAAAAAGGGACGTCCGAAAGTTCCTTTCACCGCACCTCCGCGGCTGCTATCGCCGGACTAAGGGACAGGTGAGTAAACTCTTTGTGCGGGGTAGGGAGGGTTAGGGTCAGGCTGCAGGGGAGGGAGGGTTAGGGTCAGGCTGCAAGTAAGGGAGGGTTAG
>WWET01001230.1:38301-51332 GCA_011038615.1 Limnodynastes dumerilii
AGGGCGATGGCAGGGGGGGGTTAGGGTTAGGATCAGGCTGAAGGGAAGGGAGGGTTAGGGTCAAGCTGCAGGGAAGGGAGGGTTAGGGTCAGGCTGCAGGGAAGGGAGGGAGGGTTAGGGTCAGGCTGCGGGAGATGGAGGGATAGAGTCAGGCTGTAGGGTAGGGAGGGTTAAGGTTAGGTTGCAGGGGAGGGAGGGTTAGGGTCAGGCTGCAGGGAAGGGAGGGTTAGGGTCAGACTGCAGTAGAGGGAGGGTTAGGGTTAGGCTGCGGGAGATGGAGGATTAGGGTCTGGCTGCAGGGGAAAGAGGGTTAGGGTCAGGCTGCTGGAGATGGAGGGTTAGGGTCAGGCTGCGGGAGATGGTGGCTTAGGGTCAGGCTACAAGTAAGGGAGGGTTAGGGTCAGGCTGCCAGGAAAGGAGGGTGAGGGTTAGGGTTAGAATTAGGGAAAGGAGTGTGGAACTATTTTTCCTTACCATTTCGGAGCACGGAGCTTTTGATACTCCGTGGATGGATTGCTATGCCTCATCGAGGCATGTGCAATCGAAATCCCAGCCAGTTGCAAACAGCCCTTTCGAAATTGCACCGTTCTGATCGGAGCCCCACACTCGGATGTGCCAGCCCTCCATAATCTGGATTACACACAGTTATTGGCAGGAAGCTCATGCAGCGGACTGTCTGGCTTTTTGGCCAGCAAAGATCTGCCCCTATACTCTTAGCCTACATTCCCCCTGACAGTGGGCCAGGAATTAAGCTTTGCATCTCTGAAAGCTCTGTTTCTCTGTCTTACTGAATCCCTAAAGGCAGTTGTGCAGCCTTGCAGAAATGCAAAGCTCTTACTACTTTATTATTGCTGTACATGCCAATATTAATGAGGCAGCAAGATGGGGAAAGTCCAACCAGGAGGTAGAGGTTCATGGTTCAATTATTTGATATCTCTATATATTACATGATATTGCTACCTTTGGTCCAATATACTTTGGGAATGACACAAGATCCAAGCATTTTATGACCCTTTTATTAATGTCATCAAAATAAAAACTACCTTTTTGTATTTTTTTTATTATTCTTTTTATTTTATTTAAATTTTTATTATTTATTTGTTATTACTTATTATTGTTAAAAACAAAACAAAAAGTGCTGCGCTAGAGTAGTGTTAAACTATATATACACCACAAAATATATGATAAATATTGAAAGCAATATTTTACTTTAATTTAGATAATATAAAATGGAAATAAAAACACAAGAAATAAGCATAGGCATTTAGCTGGATGGTTCTAGGAAATATTCATAGAGATTTTCCTTGATATAAGCCACCTCAAAAGCAGTCCTTAAGAACAGACAGGCAAGAGTAGATTTGCAGTCATAATATGGTCCACAGTAGTAAGTGGAGTTTGCCGGTCATCCAATGTGAGAAGCCTCCTGTGTGATAACTTTTATCCTCCTTAGAGCTCCAAAGCAAAGGGGGTAGAAATGTGCACAATGGTAAGTTTGTTTTCTCCCCAAGCATATGTGATAAAATAAGAGCACAGTGCTTACCGGTGCTTTACTCACATAAAATTAACACACCCACACGTACGGATTTACGCAACAAATACGTGAACGACCCATACGTTCACATTTACGCTACGTTATGGAGCGTATTTTCTATTGTGCACTTGTTCAGTACTTACCAAAACGCGATTTTACGTGTCCACCAAGCGTAAATTCGCTCACAAGCGTTGTTCTGGAGCTGCCCTGTGGTACGTAGATAGCGTAAATAAGCTATTACGCATGTGTAGTAGCTCAATTCTTAAAACAACGTACATAAGACGAAAACTACGTAACTGTGAATCCGGACCTGAATATTTCAAAGTAATTGTCAATTTTTCCTATTTTCTCTGTGAATTCTGTTCTGAACAAAAAATTCATACAAAGTGAGTGAACTTTGATAAAATTCTATCCTTTGCTATCCCCTGCTGGGGGCATATGCTTTTTTTTTTCTTCTGTAAAATGTTTGCTGGGTCAGTTATGCCCTCAGGCTAATATTTGCCAGCAAGCCTCTATCTGTCCTAGATATGAAGCATAAAAAGACAATGATTCATTGAGATAGGGGTCATTTCTCATCCATGAGTTCATAGTATCTTAAATAACAATTAAAATGCACTTGTTTTGTGTCCACGCAATGTGTCAGATCTAATCACCACTGCAGCTTGTATACCTCTATACTCTCAAGGGTTGGTTCGTCTAATACCGTGTTCACACTGCCGCCCAGACAAAAACCCGGGATTTTCGTCCCGGGTTATTGCCGGGGCACACAACAGCACAGCAGGGGGGACCCCGTTCACACTGCAGCATAGACCCGGGAAATTCCCGGGTCAGGCCCGTTCACACTGAGCGGGACTGACCCGGGACTCTTTGGTTCTATACTGCTTTACTATTGTATACCCTATTCTATTCTATAGTCTATACTATTGTATACCCTATTCTATACAATAGAATAGAGTATACAATAGTATAGACTATAGAATAGAATGGGGTATACAATACTACTAATTACTCACCTCTCCTGCAAGTTCCGCGATGATCCTCCGGGTCCTTGCAGGATTTCATTCATGCGATGCATCCTTGTCCACAGGATTTACATGACTAATGGGAAATCCACCAATGGCCAAGACAGACGTATCTAAGATGGCCTATTAGCTGGCATAATCTGTTAAGTAGTAATAGGTTCATTATTTTTTATTTTTAATGCCTAAAATGGACAAGCAGAGACTGGCCAGGTGGCATTTAAGTGTTGTTAAGAATAATCCATCAAATTAAAATTTAAGAGTTTGAAATGTCACCATATCAGGCAATATCATGAAAAACGTCTTCTTTTTACTGGGCAGGTTGTTTCTGGCAAATTAATGTAAAGATACATAGTAGAAAAGCAAAAAAAAAAAAAAAATAACTATTACTGACAACATCCTCGGTATGTTTCTTCAGTGTATTGAACATTAGAGCACCTTTATCATGTTACAACACCTACACCTTCTGAATGTCAAAACATGTATAATTTATTGATAGTTAGTTGAACTTCCACAGGTTTCTCGTTGCTTGGATAATGACCGAATGTAGTTATAAAACACTGTGCATTGTCATCTTAATGCTATGCTAGTCTGACCTGTTGTAAGCTGATACACTGCTTTACAATTTCCATCTGTTGCAAGTGCCTGGAAATGTCATCAGAAGAATATGCCATTATAGGGGTTCACACACAGTTTGTGACCTTTGCCAGTAATTACCGTTCAGATATTGATCATTTTATTTCCTAGTGTCAACACTAGATACCTTATTGCATAATCTCACTCTAGTACTATGTATATAGTTTATTGCCTTAATTAAATAATACATGTTGGAAGATGTAGAGAATTGAATTATTGGACTAGATCCAGAGTTCAAATATAAGAGAAAAATACATGGAAATTTACACCTGGGAAAAACCATGTTGAATTTCAGGGGGGGTGCAAATAAATATTATTCTTTGCATGCAGAAAGAATACTTTCCTTTTGCTCATTGCACACAGATACTGATCAGCTTTACTTTTAAACTATTATTTACACTTGGGCTAGGAAACATCATCACTCAACTCCTATAATCAAGGTTACCGACTTTTAAAAGCTTTCCTCCAGGAGATCACGGAGGGAAGCCATAGATCCATGCAGGGGGTGGGACTTAACAGCACAATTTATGCCAAATGTCTCATTAAGCCCCGGCCCTTAGACTATCAATTACACCTTTCGGGAGTTTCATAGGGATGGAGGGGGGGCTAGATGACGCAATTTGCCTCATCAAGTCCCTCCCTGTCCCTAGCAACACACTAGTAAACAAGTGTTGCCAGGCAGGGGGGCAGGACTTGAGGCCGTGGTTTCATGGGTCGGTCTTACCATTGCTAGATTAACTAGACTAGATTAACAGCTATCCCTTTGATTATCACATATACAAAAAAACTCAACAAATAATATAGATGAATGAATATTTAACATCTCTTTTCATGAAAACTACATATTTAGTTTTGGGAAGAGTACAATGCATTACATGAATTGGTTATAATTTCATTTTTACTTATTAATGTAATTAGGAATGCTTACTCCAACAAAGGCAACTTTGAAAATGCGATCGTTGTTATCCCTAAAATAATTGTTAGGAAATGTATAAAATACTTAAGAGCAATATCTTAATTGAGAAACTCTCTATGGATACGCCTTGATATTATATTCTGTTTATTAGCACGGAGTCGTGTTACTATTCTGCACCTTGGCTGCAATCAATCATTAAAATCATGTTAGGCAGGAGACAACTTGCAACACACATTTCCAAGTGCAAACAGAACTTGTTTTTCCCTAGAGACCTGCTCATTGATTTAAATAGCCTCTTAACATCAATGCTCTGCACTCTGTACCTGCTGCTTGTAAAGATGGAAGAGCTTGAGACAGGTCCACTGGGCACTTCAGTTCTGTTTATTTTAACATAAAATAAAACCACATACAAGAAGGAGTCATTTTGACTTGATTTCTGTTAACATGAACATCCAGATATCAGATGTACAAAAACAGTAGACCGTTTGTTCTGTCTATTGAACATCTTATGCACTGACATAGGGTTTCAAGTTTCCTGCAAAACTTTGCAAATGCAAACGTGTGGTTTGTATATTCTCCCTTAAAATAACAGCAGAAGAAGTGAGTGGTGGACCTTTTTGCGCATTGAAGGTCTTGCAACAGTCACCATAAGCCCCAAGGCAGACTACGGGCTACACTTCCAAGCTGCATTTGCCAGGTCTGTACACTCATGAAAGATGGGAATGGAAGGGGTGGATGGCATAGGCGTATATATAATGGGTGCAGGGTGTGCAGTGTACACGGGCCCCTCTTAATAGGGGGCCCTATGGCATTCATCCTGCACCCAGGGTTGGCTGGGGAAGGAGGGCCATTCAGCATCTACTTCTTCTCTCTAAGATCTTCCGAAGGGTAGAAATATATGCCGTATGAGCCCCCCTTCCCCTGCGGTAGGACTGTCCCTATTCGTGGTCCAAAAAAGGGGCAGGGTTTACAGTGCAGTTAGGCCCCACCCCTTTTGAGGTCCGCATATCGGGACAATATTGTCTCAGGTAAGGGGGGGGGGGCTCATGTACAAATCCTGCAAAAGGGCCCCCTCACTTCTTAAAACACCCCTGGTGGATGGGGTTGCCCACGCTTACCCTGAGGTTTCCCTCATGTTTAATAGAAAATCCTCCATAGGAAATGCACAACATAAATTCATGACACATTGATGACACTATGCTGCTATCTGATGTCCTACTGTCTCGCTGCTGGTCCATATGGAAGGAAAAGTTCTATTTATCTTGGATCATGGAATCCATAAATGTCATTTAAATATATACATATTTTCATTTATTTGGCGTTTTAAGGTCTACAACAGGTTAACAGGTTTATTGTGTCCATCAATATATGCAAGGCTTTATTGTTTCCAGGGAGATTGTGAAATGTATGCATGGGGTTTATTTCATGTTTTAATTTGCTTATTTCATGGATGGTATTTATACACAATACAATGCAGGAAAAGTATATGAGGCAAACAATGGTCCAGATTTACTAAGCTGCAGGTTTGGAAAGGTGGAGATGTTGCCCATAGCAACCAATCACATTCTAGATCTCATTTAACTATTGCATACTAGAGAATTTCAGCTAGAATCTGATTGGTTGCTATGGGCAACATCTCCACTTTCCAAACCCGCAGCTTAGTAAATCTGGCCCAATCAGTTTAAACATAACAGACCCGAGCGCACTGGCTTGACCTTTCTACTGTACACGCTCAGAATTCAAGGGCACGCCGTCACGGCTGATTCAGATCAGAGTGTAACTCAAGTGTCTTGTGTACAGAGGGGCGTGTTGACTGGAGGGAAAGGGATGAGGGATGGTAGTCAACGTACAGTAAGGTCAAGTGCACCGGATCCAGAGCTGAACACACACGTGCTAGGGGAGTGTCATGGGTGTTTCCTTGCTACATGCGTGCGTAAAAAGGCGTCCTTAGTAACCACGCATCTGTGAATCCAGTCCAATATCTTTATATACAGTATTTTAGCGTGGTGAGAGACCAGAGTAGTTACACTAGGACCAGGGACAGTTAAGCTAAACAGAATGCTGAGAAGAGTCTAAGAACTGGATCCAGGGGTTGCACAGCATACCTGGCCACGTAGCTGCTTTGAGCTTAGCTGCTGTATGCCCATACACTGCATTCTGTAATTGGTTGCCATCCATAGGACACCATTGTGGGAGCTTTTGGATGGCACTGGCCCGCATTATACTTTACAAATGCAAAGCACGCACAATGAATATATGGATGCCTGGATAGCGTGACCCGGTGCTTTAGATTTCTTGAATGGGTAGTCTGGATCTGGGAGTATGGGGCTGATAATTAGACGTATGAAACATGGGTGAGCTTTGTGTGATACCTCTGGGTGCCTATGCAGCTATGGCACATAGCGTACAGCGCAAACCAATATACATTACCCAAGAGCAGGGTAGTACATTGTAATATGTCCTGGAAATGGTGGTTATGATTTCTGCGAGCGCTTCAGACTCTATATCCTATAAACTATATATTGAATGATTTTAGGAATTTGTAATGAAATTGACTTTTTAAAATGAATTACTATAAAAATAATTTTATACCAATACAATGCTCCAGCGGCGATTCCATCATTTTTGTATTAAGTTTGAAATATGAAATGCTAAATCTGTGGACTGAAATAGGTCATTGAGTGTCATCCCCCTCCATTTGACATAAACTGTGCTTATACCCTCTACATTTCTATCTGGATCGGGCGCAATTGCATGGGCATGTCCTATGAGCCTCTCAGGGCCGCCATCAGGGGGGTACAGCCGGGATAACTGTCCTGGGCCTGGACCTGATGGGGGCCCGCCGATACTTACCTATCTCTGTAGCAGCAGGTATCGGCTCTATTTTACCACCCATACTTGCTGTTCAGAGCTATTTAGTAGCCGGCCAATGCGCAGGGAAAATTCTTCCCTGCGCACCGGCCTGCTGCTAAAGCGTGTCTGACGGGCCCCATCCTATGTGACGTCACCAAGGACAGGGGCCCCCTAAAGCCTCGACCCCATATTGGTTTAAAGCAAAAAGAATAACTTCAATTCTTTCCACACTAAAGATAGATGCACATCATGTGAAAATATGGATGATCAGTTGATTATCGGCTTATCTTGATTATTGTATAGTGTGTGGCACAGAGTGATATGTTAAAACATAGACAAAATGGTCCAAACAAGATTTGTGCCATTGATCAGATCATTAGGGCTGCCCAACTAATAAAATCACCACTAGGCTGATGACAGACTATTATGACAGCATAGGTTGTTGAGTTCCCTGGTGAAAAGACCGGTATAATGGCCACCGGGAACATCGGAGAGTGTGTTGATGATTTCAGGCTGCCTCCATTGTCTTGTTTCACAGCTTTGTTCTTTGAATCATATCGTGTATTAGTATTAAAATATGTTACGTTCATGAGTTTATCTGACAACTGATAACTTGAACACTCTACCACAAGCCATTAGATATGATTAAGGAAAGGTACGGAAACAAAACCACAATGTACTCTGAGCAGTTTGAAAATTACAGTGGTTTGGCAGCTTACCAAACGTCATTGTTTTCATTTGCATGCCTAGATTTTCCACAGCACTGTAGAAGCTGCACTTTCCCAGTGTTCATTCTGCTTATTAGCACTGTGGGCATTGCAGATAAAATGGAGCCCTGAAGGGATTCACTTTAGTGTGTCAGGACTTGGAGGATTTACATTTGGTAGGCCAGACAATATCAATTTAATTTAACTCTGTCTATTCCTGGTCATTGAATATAATATTTGCATGTTTTGTCAATGCGAGGGAGCTGCCAGACATCACCTTTTTTTTTTAAATTACTTCTGTATTAAACATAATCTATAAACCAATGAAATTAAAAGGTTTTTTTTTTTGTTTTGTTTTTTACTGGAACAACACATGTAACTATCTTATAACACACTACCACCATATGGAATAACATAGGACTGGACTTATGCAAGAAGCGAGAAGCATACACGTTTTGCATGTGTGAATGTGCAGACACTACACCTCCATTACATATCTGGATTCTCCAGATTCACACTTCTGTATTGGAGGTGTTTTCGGTGGCAGAAGATCATGCTTACAGAGTGTTTGCAAGGTGAGGGGGAGGAATGCTTATTTTACAGTAAGGGCTTACATACTATTCATACTTCTACACCGTTTTATGTGGGGATGTTGCAAATATATTAAGGATTGGTTCCTGTTAATTTAAGTCCCCTGCATGTGAAGGGGGTAGTCTCTCTGGGTGGGTGGCTTTTATTTGAAATACAGACAGCTAAAAGAACTTTCGTCTGTCTCTACTTCGGAAAGACAGTTATCGTAGCGGGGACTCCCACCAGTCTCTATTTGCCCGTAGCCTTGATCCGGATCTCTGCTGCACTACAAGCCTTTCATAAAGGACCAGAGCCAGACTTTCTTCAAAGGACCAGAGCCAGACTTTCATGAAGGGTGCAATTTGTAATTTTATGGATTGGAAAATTCCAGCATTTAGCAAAGCTGAAACATGATTTCTTAGGGCGCGGTTCACCGCTGAGAACGGCTTTTTTTGACGGTGCATTTATGATGTCCCACCACCTGTCCCACCGAAGACATGGAATCAACGATCCCCAGCAGAAATCCGTAGAGACGACTGAGTATGTATTTTTTCCAACCCCAAACATTATCCTAATCTGCACCATAATCCCCCCCCCTTCCATTACCCTAACTCTAACCCCTCTTCCCTGCAGCCTGACCTTAACCTTCTCTGATCCATCCCCTTCATGCAGCCTAACCCTAAGTCTCCCTTTCTTTTATTAGCTGTCAGCTATGTGTGTTTTGAAAAAGCAATTTTTGGAGGGCCACCATCCATACATGTTGTATGTCTTGCCCCACCATCGGAAAGGTTTCCAGCATGAGAAGCCTGGATAATGAGGATCCAGATCCATGCCATAAATCTTTAAATGACACATTACGTAGTGCCAAAATGTGGCTATTTTCCATGCGCAGAGTTTGGAAATTTCCCATATTTTGTAATTCTGGATCTGACCGATTAAGAATAATTGTCAATCGCTGACACTTGCAGGCTCTTATTTATACATTAATACATGGATTTTCTTTATATGTGCTGGGAGATGCATATTTGCAAAATGAGGGCAGACCAGATCAATAAAACGGTACATTGTGATAATAGCCCCGCCCACTTGTGAGTGCAATCTGGACCCCTGTCAGAAGTGTAATTTGTCGGAAGTCTGGAACAAGCTGCTAGCACTCTGAACGGGTCACTCTGGTGTGTGTACATATGCAGATTACATAATCAGCTGCTTTGCAATCCAGTTGCACCCAAATGAGGTGATTGTCACAAGTCTGGATCCTGTCCTGTGTGTAGGATGAACATTAATGACATAAGTGCATACATTCGTGTAATAGGATTATCCAGCATGTGTATGCCAGACAGCAAGCTGCTTTTGCAATCTCCATCAGTTTAGATGGCTTAATTAGACATCATGATGGCAACATATTTAGAGGCTTAACATAGAATGCCAACTACAGCAAAAAAAAAAACAAAGAACATTTGCAAATGAAACTAAAGACAAAACTTCTTTCGTTTTCGCTCAGTATATATATATTTTTTTAACCTTGAGTCATGGTAATCAGATATGAAGAACTTAACATATTGGGGTAGATCCAGAACTACGTTCCCGATCCGTTTCAACGCGTAATGTATTTACGTTATCGTATTTACTATGTACTCCCCTCGGTCGGACGTACTTTTGCCGTCTTACGCATTCCAAACTCTGCCTTAACTTTTCCATCCGTAACTCCTGACGGCTGTAATGGCTGGACGTACTTTTGCAGCTAAGCACGCCCATACTGTATGATTTAAATGCCTCACCTCGCCATTGAAGCGTAATTACAGGAGAAGTAGGTTTGGCACGCCCCAACGTGAGATACGCCACTGATGCGTGAAAGTGGTGTAACATCTGCCCCACGCATTCGCAGTACTAATGAGTGAATTTACGCAAGCGGAAAGCGCAAATTCACTCACGGACATTGTTCTGGATCTGCCCCAATGTACTCAACTCAAGATTCACTGAAACAAACACCATGATATCCAGCATATCCTTAATATCATCAAGTGACGTTAAACATAGACAAAAAAAAAAAGAAAAATAGGAATTGTGTCTACAGAGAAATAAAACGTTAGGTTTTTGTCTTGTTGTTCCTGTTCTATAGTAGACATCCATAGCCCATTTACAAGCAAATTCACAAAGCTCCTGATGATTCGAGACATAGTTTGCCGGAGGACGGAAACTGAACTACAAAGGCTGTGTGGAAAGCTAGCAATCTCTTCTAAGCTGCTCTGGCATATTCGCTTCTGGCACTTGGCAAATACTCAGAAGCAGATTTATTAAAAGCTTCAAACTTCCAAAAGTTGATTTCGGGAAATGACCAGAAATAAGGCAGCCCCATAAAATGATCCCACTCTCTAAGAACAAACTATAGACAAAAACAAATCTTTCCTAAAGTGTCGCTTCTAATGCAAGTGACTGATAAATAACAGTGATATTATCATTTCAGCGGGTGTTTCATTGACCTGGAATGCAGGAGTCAGACATACTGTATCTTTACTGAGCAGGCAGTGTCGCTTAATGACAGCCGTGTTGGAATATTGGTCACACTTACACATGAGACCAGCATCTCTGGTTGTCAACACAAATTACAATTTTATGTATGAGTTATCCAGTCCACCAGTGCTTAATGCTAGTCATATGATGTTCTCCTTATGCCTCTAGTCTCCCTTCCAGAGAATGTCATAATCTGCTGTGATGCTGTAAATAGTGAGACAGGAGAATGGAGATGGAACAATCACATGACCAGGGACTGTAGCATGCATGCAACCACCACACAACACATGATCAAACAAGGGACTAGATAAGCAGACATACGGTATATATGGGGAAGAGAGAGATGGAGTGATATAGAAAGCAGTAAACAATTGCACAAACTGCTACAGAGTTTTTTAAAATGCATAATAATATTTTTAATAACATCTTGTGGATTAAGAAAATGTATGCACAATATTTACACACAAAGGACTGGATCCAGACTTAAGAAGGAGCTTGAAATTAGAGAGGAATGTTACACCTGGGCTAAACCATGTTGATTGCAGGGGAGTCAAGTTAATTGAATTCTGTGAATGCAGGGATATATCTTTGAATTGCTTACTGCACACAGATACTGACCAACTTTACTTTTATACTGTTATTTAGACTTGGGATAGGAAACATCACCTCTCAACTCTAATATTGTTTTCAACAGATGAAATATGACTCACCTGCAATCAACATGGTTTAGCACAGGAGTAACTAAGTTCAAGCACTTAACTAGGTCTGGATCCAGCCGCAATTATGTGCAGAGCAAATAAACACTCGAAAACCACCAGAAGAGCTGGGTAAGTAAGCGTGAATGATGCATCTGATCAGCCCGGATTTCGGACATTTTATCTTGCTATTTTCATGTACTGCACATTAATCATGCTGAGCAGTCATTTTGCTGGCCACACACTAGACAATAATCTGTCAATTAGCCCAACTTTTATATAGTGTGTGGAATGGAATTATGACAAAATGGTTCAAAAATGCTCTGGGCCAATGATCATATTGTTCATGCCCATTAGGATTAGTACAGAGAGACGGGCTACAGTCTGGTTTTTAATCAGTGTGAAGTCACCATGCAATGTCACCAGCAATCACAGGGCTAGATCAGTCACTCAGGACATCCTGGATGACAGTTCTTAATTAAATTAAGCAGTGCAGTCACTGCCCTGCTTAAAGGTCTATACACACTACAATTATTTTAATGATAATCAACTTATCCCAAGAAGTTTTTGAGCAATATAGTGTAGTGTAAGTGTGTACGCTACAACAATCATGCCTGATCATTGCAAAGTACACAAAATCGTTTGATCGCATCTCTTAAAAAGTTTAATTTTAACGATCAAGTCTTTCAATAATAAAGGATCAACCCGAAAATCGGGTGTAGTGCAGGCTAATTGGCAATTACAATGTTCTATAATATCGTTCATCTTTTAAAAACTTGTATAGGACTTTAAGCCAGTCTGCACTTCCCTAGCGATTCCTCTGGGAGGAGGGGCCTGGGCTTTGGTAATTAGTACCGCTCTACCTCCCTCTTAGCGCCCTTAAAGATAATGAGGAACACAGATTTTTGCACTGGAGCTTAAAAAACATATAACATTACTGCTCGGCAGCAACCTTTAATTTCAAAAACACTGAAGACAAACATATACAATTTTAAAAGCTGATGAAATTTAACACAGCTACCTCTCTGTACATAATGTCTCTGCAACAAAAAGCAATGTCAAACCTTTGAAAATAAAGGTTAAAATTTACAAATAAATAAAAACTCTGAAGGGCCTTTTGACAATGTAGACTATTATGTAAAATCTTGACACAAAATAAACATTAAGGGCCCGATTCAATTGTTAAAAAATCCTTCGCCGGCGTATTTTTAACGCATTTTTTTTTTTTATTTACCGGCGTTATTTTTTTTTCTTATCAATTCTTTTCTAGCGTTAAAAATACGCTGGTTTTTTAACGATAATATTTTTTATTGCTGCCCTATGTTGTGCCCCAACAGGGCATGCTGGTGCTTGTAGAACTACAAGCATCAGCATGCCCATGTATGGCAGGGCATTAGGCACCATGCCCTGCCATCCAGGGACCGCTGAGCAGCTGCTAGGGTAAAAAAAATCCCTCTGTTAACGCTGCAAATCACCTCCTGCTAGCAGGAAGTGCCGGGCGCTACTGAGGTTATTACCCTGTGCCTGAAGTATCGTGAGAACGTGATTTCAGGCACTGGGGAATAGTCTCTCACTAGCGCCTGTCACCTACTG
>WWET01001230.1:74286-96880 GCA_011038615.1 Limnodynastes dumerilii
ATTTAACTACCTCCCCCCGCCCACCTACACTAACCTGAACATAGGGACGCTGGGGGACGTCCCCTCCAGCGCCCCTACGGCGGTGCTACGGACACCAGATCCAGGATCGGGCCTTGCCGTAGCAACGCCAGGCAACACTTCTCTCTGGCGCATGCGCAGATCGGCTGAAAAGCCGTTCTTACGCTTACGCCCGCCGTCCTAGCGATGGCTGGCATTATTCTGGATCAGGCCTTTTATCCGTAGTACCCTAATTAGCATCCAATACTATTATACACACAACACACTAACAGTGTACAATAATACAATATAAGGAACCAGCCTTGTAACAGAAAGAAGAACTGCATTTTTAAAGTGTGCTATTTAAAGCATTAAGTGGAAAGTATGTTTTTTGTTTCTCAGTTTGTCCACTCTAAAAGGCTTTGGATACATAATGAAAATACATAAGTAAAAAGCAACTTTCCTGTCACTTATCTTAGAATGGCATCCTGCGTTAAGTGAAGCTAAACCAGCAATGCAAATAGGATGAATTGAATTCTATAAAGAATGCCCTATTGCGCTCCATTCATGTTCCAATCAGTATTCTTTTGTAATGCTTGCATGTACATATAGCATTTTCTTTATGTGGTTCAATAATCTCAGTTGCAGGGAAAGTAGATGAAAATTAATATATGGCTTCTATAGACAGAGGCATAACTACAACAAGTGCAGGGGGGGTACGAATGCTACGGAGCCCGGAATGTAAGTGGTAATGCAGCCTCCTGTCTCCCTGCTCTTCCTCTTTGATGCACTGCTTCAAACAAATCCAACAAATTGAATTCCTGGGGCCAGATTTTCTAAGCTGTGGGAATGGAAATGTGGAGATGTTGCCCATAGCAACCAATCAAATTCTAGCTGACATTCTTGAGTATGTGATATGAAAATAAGAGCTATAATGTGATTGGTTGCTATGGGCAACATCATCACTTTTCCTTTCCAGCAGCTCAGTAAATCTGGCCCCAGGAATGTCCCTTACAATACTGATTGAACATGAATCGTATCACCAAAATCTTATAAAATGCCATACTAAAATCTTATAAAATGCCATACTAAAATCCTATAAAATTCCATACTAAAATCCCATAAAATGCCATACTAAAATCCTATAAAATGCCATACTAAAATCCTATAAAATGTCATAATAAAATCCTATAAAATACCATACTAAAATCCTATAAAATGCCATACTAAAATCCTATAAAATGCCATACTAAAATCCTATAAAATGCCATACTAGAATCCTATAAAATGCCATACTAAAATCCTATAAAATGCCATACTAAAATCCTATAAAATGCCATGGATCTGCAGAAGCATTACATTATCCTTCAAGATTTTATACTTTAAATAAATTTGTATTACTGCAATCCATTTGCTTCCTCTTGTTTAATTCATTCTAAGTAAGAAGACTTTTAACCCCATTATATCATAGTTCTCTGCAACCATTTTATTACCTCTCCAGGGAGTAAATAGTTTCTTTAGAGAGGTAATAAACTGTTTGCACAGAAATGCTTTGCAGAAAAGTTGCTTCCTAACACTACATTGGCACATGGGTTTGTGGACCTTCCAAACATATGTTAGTATTATAATATGTTAGATTATCATTCTCTGAATTGTGTAAGTACCATTATACCCAAACTGACCAAACGTCCCGCTTTGAACGGGACCATCCTGTTTTTTGATGAGCTGTCCCGTTGTCCCCTTGCCCAGCTTCTGGACGCCGAAATGTCCCGTTTTCAGAGAGCAACAGGTGACATGCACTGTATGTCACCTGTTGCTCTCTGATAACGGGACATTTCGGCATCGCATACATACTCGGTGGGTCCCGATGCCTCAGCTCCACCCGCCAGCAGCTCCGTTCACAAGACTTCAGCATGAGCTAAGGTCATGCTGGCATCTTTCTGCAGAGCGCGCCGCGGAGGAGAGAGCTGGAGGCAAGAAGGCGGCAAGAAAAGGTAAGATTATTTTGGTGGAAGGTATTTTGTGTTGGGGAATGTGGATTTACATAACATGGAGGGGGCACACACTAAAGAGGCAGCTATAAGAAGGAAGGGGCAATAAGGCTGACTGGACAAAAATAAAGAGGGGGGAAAGAAGGCAGGCTGGACAAAAATGAAAAGGGGGAAATAAGGCTGGCTGGAGAAAAATTAAGAGGGGCCAATGAGGCTGAATGGACAATGAGGGAGCAATAAGGCTCAATTGACACAGAAGGAGGGGGCAATAAGACTGGCTGGACACAGAAGGAAGGAGCAATAAAGTTGAATGACCGAGAGACTCGAAATTCAGCCAGTTCTCCTGGTATCCCGGGAGAGCCTGCAAATCTCCCGCAAGTGACTTGAGGACTGTGGTTTCATGCAAACCATGGTCTCAAGTCCTGCCCCCCTGCCTAACAACAATATTAGTGTTGCTAGGGACAGGGAGGGACTTGATGACGCAATTTGGCCCATCAAGCCCCGTCCCGATCACTATTTCAGCTAAAAACGGGTAAGTATTAGCTAGGGGCGGGGCTTAATTATGTGATTTGCATAAATTGCATCATTAAGCCCGGCCCCCTGCATGCATCTCTAGCTTCGTTCTGGAATCTCCCGGAGGGAAGCTGGCAAAAGTCGGCAACTCTGCTATAGTAACCCTAGCGTACAAATAGCCCATTTCAGAGGAAATGGGCTGTGCTTCCCTTCCGCCCACTAAAGCAGACGGGGGGGAGCATGCAAAGTGTACAGTGTGGGAGGGGGCTCCCACATTGCTGCGGATCAATAGTCGTACGGACTGCAGATCTGCACAATAGAGTTAATGCAGGTTTATGGCAGCGTAAGCTGCTATAAAGCCCACACAAGAGAGGAGAGTGACAGGAGGCATGCACTCCCCTCTCTATTGCGGATGTACAGAACCCCGCATGTATGGAAAACGTTAATCCATAGTTAATCAATTCCACAGTGGAGGCTAGCGTACAGAATTGGTAATTCACACAGGAGAACAGGGCACTTCTTCAGATTGCCAGTATTCAGCTCTGGTCAGATTTACTAAGCTGTGAGTTTGGAAAATTGTAGATGTTGAACATAGCAACCAATCAGATTCTAGCTGACATTTTCTTGTGTGTAATAGGAAAGTGAGATTGAGAATCTGATTGGTTGTTATGGGCAACATCTCCACTTTTTTAAACCCGCAGCTCAGTAAATCTGACCCCCAGAGTGTCATTTAGAGGATTTTTTTCTGCACATAATCCGCCAATGGGGTGGTTGTGTGTGAATCCAATAGTAATTACAATTTCTATACCATGCAAAGACTTAAATCCATTAACTTTCAGAGGAAATCCACATACACTGTAATCAGGTAATATAAATCTTATGCTATAATAATATATGTGTGGCACACTTCATATATGAATATTTAATATTTTATTTAATAGACACAGCTAATTTATAAAAAAAAAAAATGATGGAAATCTATATTCGCAGTGGAAATGGATGCAACTATGAAGTATTTCAGATCTTTAACATTTCTTTTTAGTCCTGTGTCCTCATTAAAATAATTCTGTGTATGTTTTATTCATTTCTGCAAGTGGCAGTAGCTATAGCGAATCATATCAGTGCTGGAAAAAGACAATCTGTAGGAAATAGCATTGAATGACCTTTCTGGGAATAACATTTTAGTTCTTATCAATATACAGAACTTGTTTAAAGCTTTCAAAACATTGCATTGTAAAAGGAAAAAACAAGGTGTTACAATGAAGCAGGACATGGGGGGAATGTATAACATACAATAAGGGTACATTTTTAGCACTTCAGCATTAATGCCAAGGATGCATCAATGATAAGTCTATATATGTGACACAGAGAAGATTTGATCATTTCACCAACCCCTTTCCTGGTGAGTTTTATTGCCAAGATGGCATAAAAGACACACATGAAGGAAAGTCATTTTCGTCTGTAATTGGAGTGTGGAAGGAATCTGATGCACTCCTACAAAATCCATGCAAACAGGGAGAGAACATAAATGACGGGATCCAGGCTTTCCGGCATGCTTTCCATACATGCGGGGGTCTGTCCATCCGACAGTGAGATGGGAGTACACGCCCCCTGTCACTCCCCTCTCTCGTGTGGGCTTATGCTGCCATAAGCCTGCTTTAAGTCCAGTGTGCGGATCAGCGAGAGAGAACATAAAGGACGGGATCCAGACTTCCGTGCGCTTTCTGTACATGCGGGGTCTGTCCGTCCGCCAGAGAGAAGGGAGTACACGCCCCCTGTCACTCCCCTCTCTCGTGTGGACTTATGCTGCCATAAGCCTGCTTTAAGTCCAGTGTGCGGATCAGCGAGAGAAAACATAAAGGACGGGATCCAGACTTCTGCACGCTTTCCATACATGTCAGGGTCTGTCTGTCCGACAGAGAGAAGGGAGTACACGCCCCCTGTCACTCTCCTCTCTCGTGTGGGCTTATGTTGCCATAAGCCTGCTTTAAGTCCCGTGTGCGGATCAGCGACAGAGAACATAAAGGACGGGATCCAGATTTCTGCACGGTTTCTGTACATGCGGGGGTCTGTCTGTCCGACAGAGAGAAGGGTGTACACGCCCCCTGTCACTCCCCTTTCTCGTGTCCGTACGACCGCTGATCCGCACCAGTTTGGGAGGGGAAGCACAGCCCATTCGCAAATAGGATGTACGGGACAATAGTTCTGTATGAATGTTGCTACACTAGGGTTACTGTCATAACCCTAGCATAACATCTGGAGGGCGCATCCAGTCAAATCAGGCCACTTACGCACCTTGCTTGCGTAAGTGACCTGACGTTATCAGATCTGGATCTGGCCCAAAATCCCTAGTGTTAAATAAATCCATGACTCCAGCACTGTTATTTGCAATGCTAACCACTGTGGACTGGGTCCAGACTTACATGAAGAGGTACTTTTCAATAACTAGGACCGGAAAATGTCCGCTTTTTGCTAACTGTGAATGTGCAAGAGCTGGATCTTAATTCAGAGTTAAAATAATGGAAGCATTTCCAACTGTAGACACGTGATGGGGAAATGGGGAAATATAGTATTAGTACAATGAGGACCAGCTAATCGCACTCTGTACTACTTAGACTTCTACACCATCCCCACTTCATGTGTGGACGATGCAGAATTTTTAAGGTAGGGTCTACAGGTCATATGTGGAAGTGGCTTCCCCTTGCCAGCATAGAAGGTTGAATCCAGAGAGGAGCACAGAGTACAGTTGCATCAGAATTCTGGATCCTGTCCCTGATTACCATGTTGCACTTAGTGAATAACTTAAGGGCAGATCCAGAATTCTGATAATGGATCAAAATTAGGAGACATCTATCCAGACATAAGCCGTTTTATAACCATTCCCATTAGAATTTCTTAACTACCACCAGCCAGGGGCCAACCTTACTTTTGTTAAAATTAACCTTTTAATTTAAGCAAATAGAACTACCTGGAAGGTCAGGATGGATACTTAGCGAGATGGAATATCAATACTGTATATTTACTAAGAGAGAACACCCACATGCAAAGTCAGCCCAGGTCCTTTGCCACATGTGTCTGAATAGGTTGGAATAGGTATGGTCATTCAACAACGGTTCTCTCTCAGATCTGAGCATGCTCAGTGTGGAAAATGGACACAATCTAATGGAAATACTTAAAATTTGGATCCAGCTTTTTTATACTCACACCATTATATTTAAATATGACAAATAAACAGAGAATTTTCTCGACTTTAAGTTGACCCAGTTAATTAAATTAATTGGAGATCTCAATTATTTCATATTTTTAAATCATTTAATTTAATTTAATGATAGGAAAGTGAAGTTTAACAAGAGCAAAGTAAAACTTTAGAGGTTGTAAGAGGTTAGTGCCTCATTTATAAAAGAAACAACCTATAAGTGTACATCCAATTAGAAGCCACTTGCTGTTTCAAGATCAATGCCGTATTGATCAGCACTTTGCAATATTTGTTTTAGAACATACTTGACATCTTCCAAGGATTCAAATGTTTCAGTTATAATAGGACTTACATAAAACTTATTTATTATGCTTGAAATAAAATTGAATAAAGTATATTTTAAGATCATAATAAGTTATTAGAAATTGTTTGTATTAAAGAATCTTGGCTGGTTGAAAGAAATGGTATCTTGAAGATGATGATCCTATCTAAGATCTTCTGCTTTAGGTTGCATGTGCAGAAAATGTTAATGCTCAATTCTTAAATAACCACAATGGGGTAGATCTAGACCTACGTTCACGTTACGTTTGTTAGCGTAGCGTATTTACGCTATAGTAAGTACTATGCACTCCCCCGGGTACTCCCATCTTCCGGACGTACTTTTGCTGTTTTACGTCTACCAAACCCTACTTTAACTTTTCCAAGCGTAACCATGCACGTGCATATCATCCTGATGGATGTGACTGCCAAACCCAGCCCATACTGGACAATTTAAATGCCTCCCTCCACCTCCAAAGCATATTTGGAACGTAAATACGACTAGCGTATTTTAGGCACGCCCCTTCGTACATAGTTACGAGAGTGTTACGTCCGTCCTGAGTTACGTGTCGTAACATCTGCCACACGCATGTGCAGTAAATACTAATGGGCGATTTTATGTCAGCGGCTAGCGGAAAAACGCTAGCGTACGTAGTTCTGGATCTGGCCCAGTGGGAGCAGGGAACCACTGTATAAGGTGTCTATACTTCTAGGCCCCTCAGCCACATCCCCTGCTTTAGGGTGCAAGTGCAGAAGATGTTTATGCTCTATTCTTGAGTAACCACAGAGGCGCCCTAGGTTTTGTGGGCCACATCAAATAATCTCACAATCTCACGTTAAAATAAAATAACTTTATATGCCACCTCCGGGGCTGTTACAACTGCACGCTGGCCCTTACTTCCCTCTTACAGAGCCCGGCTCTAGGCTGCCAACGGTTGAGAGGTTATTTGCTGCGGTGTCTAGTCTTGGAACTGTGAGGCCCAGGGGAGTAGCGAGGGTGGAGCTGGCAGAACTTGCACTTCGGGCACTAGCAGACCAAAGGGGTTCCGCCAAGCACAGCCAAGTGCCATCTCCAGATCTTGAATATACTAGTATTACATGTATATTAGGGGTCTGGGAATGGCCCACTATATACTGTATATAGTGTGCCATTCAGAAACCCTAATATAAACCACATATTATAGCATGTGTCATTTCCAGACCCATAATATACCCCACATGTGCTTTATTTAGTGTGTCATGTCCATAGAGGTGTACTGTAAGGGAGACAGGAAGGGGAATGTGTAATGGATTGGAGGTAGGGAGGGAGCTGTGTAATGTAAGGCAGACAGGAAGGGGGATGTGTAATGGATTGGAGGTAGGGATAATGTGTAATGTAAAGGGGACAAGGAGGGAGAAGTGTAAATGTAAGGGCAGTAAGAAGGCAGGTATGTCATCGGGGGGAGAAACTGAAAGGCAGATGTGTTAACAGAGGTAGGGAAATATGTAAATGAGAGGGCGATGTGTATTGGCGTCTATCTTTATTTTCTCCACAGACTTTCAGTACAGAAAGAATCAACATGAGACATGAAGAGAAGAACACAACATTCAATATTCGTTTTGTAGAAACAAAACTTAATTCACATGCTCCGGGTGCCATTAATCCATGCTACACCTCTGGCAAGGCCTCCTCACCTGTGGGGCCTTAGACGGCCTATGCCTAGGGCCACCTCTGAGTAACCACCATGGAAGCAGGGGACCACTGCTTCAAACCTCTGGGCCTCACAGCAGCCACATTCCCTGCATCCATGGTATTTATGTCCCTGACATGGTAGTTACACCATTGACCCTGACATAATGTTTTCCTGCTTAGTCCTGCAAACATAATTTATGAACTTATGTAAAAAAAAAAAAACCTTTAAACGACTGTTTATAAAATAATATTTACAAGCTTCCTGAGCTTCCAAATGCCCATTACTATAGTAACCACCCGAGTTAAAGAGAAAAATATTTTTCATCAGTTATTTTGGTAAAACTAGGTGAGTGACAGTTGGAAGCACATGAGTGGAGTATTTTGTACCTAAGTCATGTTGCAGGGTCTGCGGCTGCTTAGTAGTCGTAGACTGCGAGCCGGATCCTGAACTCCGGATCCATATAGGCAGGGAGACCCATTTAAATGAAGGGTCCGGGGCAGGGGAAGCCCCATTACGACTAGGTCTGTGGCCCTCACACGTTTTACGGTCTGGATCTACCCCTACATGCTTAGTCACATTGGTTGCTAAGTGATTAGGGTAAGTCTTTTGCAGAAACATTGTTTGACTGTCAGCAAAATATGCCACCACATCACTAAGCAACTTAGTAGATGTACATAAATATATTAGAGACTGTGCAAAGAAGGACAACTAGACTTGTGCATGTCATCACAAAGCATAAGAAAAAAGACCAGAGAAACTATAAATGTATAGCTTGGTGCAGAGAAGCGACAAGAGGGATGTGATAGCAGATTTCAAATAATCAAGGAGCTTAACCCTGGAACAGGTGGGTGGCATTTTTCAAAGAAAATTATGTATTAGAACAGGAGGAATTTTTTTTTTAAAGTGCAGAATGGTGGGTTTAGTGGAAACGTGCAGAGAAATTACTTTACTGAAATAATCGCTGATAAGTTGTATGAAGTTGGACACGTGCCTGCTAGAAGCCATAGTTGCTGACTTCTTGTGAAAGATGGCAAAATGGGGGTGGGGCTTGAGGACAAATTTTATGCAAATCACTACCTGAAGCCTAATCAAAACTGCCATCCATATTTTTACTAAAGATGGGACAGGTCTTCAAGTAATGCTCAGGGCTTGAGGCAATGATTAGCATTAAATTACTGCCTCAAGCCCAAATTTGAAAGCCTTGCCCGCTCTCAGAAATTCTGGGAGTAATGCCTGAATTTTGGGTGTGTCCTGGACATTCTGTGAGAGTTGGCAACTTTAGTTGAAGCTTACACAATAGAAAAATTTAAACATGCTTGGGATAAACGTAAGGATATCCTAATCTTAAATAAACTGAAGGCCAAATAGGATCTAGGGTCTGTATGGTTTTACATTTTTATCTTGTTTTTATTGTTTGGGCAGACTGGATGGGCCTGTTACATGGCTTCTCCCAGGGCGTGGAGTCTAACTGGGGCCTGTTCTTAACTAGGGCCCCTGATGGTGGGGATAGGCTTGTGTGGCAGGACACCCAGTAGGTGGAAGGCAGCCCCAGGTGTAGCTAAGCACTAATAACCAGACAGAAGTGTTAAGATGAAGAAGTGGTAACAAGACTAGATAAACCACAGGCTATAAACACTACAGAGTACATATATAAACTGGAATCAGAGGGCGCACCAAACACAAAGCAGGAGTAACTGAAAACATTAGATGCTGGAGTACAGAGATAAACTGAATACAAAGAGTACATTAATACCAATAGAAGTCCAGGCAACAGAGCAGACTATATGCAAGAATACAAGAATCAACCAAAAGCAAGAAACAAGGAAAATAAATATATATAGTGTGGACCGGTGTAACCCACGGGATATATGTCCTCTGACCCAGCACACCCCTGGCCTGCAGCAGTGATTAGTATACTGAATTTTTTAAACAGATACATTAAACCTAAAAGTAATAAAACTTGGAATGGAGATTAATGTATAACAATTTATATACTTGTCCTCTGGTTTCATATATAAGGGACTTCCTCTTTTGAAGGCTCATCTAATGCAAACTAAGTGCCAAGACCGAGTGTGATCTCAAGGTCAATTGTAACAAATTAAAACCAAACCATTCTGGAAATCATGACCTTATTTATAGTAGTCATGTAGATGACTTTATTAATATTATGTTATATGGCTTCATCAAATTGATTAATGCTAGAGTGTTTAATAACACTATCTAAAGAAAAACATGGACATTCTTTAAAAACTATTTGTACTAAAATGTTCCCACACTTATAAATTCATGAACAGGTGGGTAGTGATCAAACAACCTGAATTATTGACTGTAAGGTGATTTAGAAATGATAAGAATAATTACCGGTTAACAATTGTTATTTGGTTAAAAAAAAATAAAAATAATAATAATAATAATAATAATAATAATAATAATATCATATTTGGTGGTCGTGCCCCAAGATCAGGGCACTCTGGGTTAAAATACAAGAATTTATTTCTACACTACTTCAAATTAATGTTCCCCTTTTCCCCACAATACTTCTTACTCCCCTTGGGGGTTCCGGGAGCGACTAAATGGCAGAACAGGTTCATTCTTCACATTACTTCTGCAGTCACTTGTTTGATAGCATTGTTGTGGCGCCAACCTACGTTGCCTACATCGCACTTGCTAAGATCTGGTACGTATATAAAATGGAGTTTATGACGTGCATTTTGCACGATAAAACTAAATCTTTCAACAAAATATGGGAACCGTGGGCCTCCCATTTTGGAGCTTCTCTTCCCATTTTTTGCAGTCAGACTTGAGTGATTCTGACTCTTTTCTATGTTTTTTTTCTCTCTAATTTCGCATCTTTCTCCCCCTTTCTTTCTCCTCGACGGTTAGCCACCCGTCTTATTTCTCATTTTCTTTTTCCTTAGTTCTTCAAATCTTTCTATATAAAAGTATATAAAAATGTAGGAAGTTATTTGATATCTGATTACTGTATATGCTAGACATGCTCATTCAATGATTATGGATTGTGTTGTGCACTCTAAATATTTTATTGTGCTCTTTCCAATAAAATGTATTTGAAAAAAAAAATTAAATAAATAATAATAATAATAATAATAATAATAATAATAAAACTGTATAAATGTGTGTGCAGGGGATTTACTTCTATCAATGGGGAAGACAACAGGTTGCTAGGTCAAACTGACACTAGAATACTTTTGTTCACAAATACAGTAAAGTACATGATATCTGTCTCAGCAGCAGCTTTTCTGTAAGGTCTAGTAAAAGGTGAAAAGGTCCATTAATAGGTATTCTGCTAGCTTCTGTGTGTCATTGTTCCAGCCTTCCCAATTCTCAGATTTAGAGGAGACTGATATAGTTGCAGTGTCAAGCTGAATTTAATCCTTTTAGGTTAAAACTGTAAATGTCACCAGTGATTGATAAATTCCAGTTATTGGAACTTCTATCTTATAAAGATCTAGTTTGCAGTAAAAAAACAAATATAACACATTTTTCTATTTATGTGAATCTCTTCTAACCTAGCCTGTATTATGTCCTTGTGTGTTATAACACATTTATAGTCTAATAATCCTAGATACAATAGTCACTGTACTATTTGACACACTGTGCCAGATTTACAAAGCTGCAGGTTTAGAAAAGTGGAGATGTTGCCCATAGCAGACTAGCTGACATTTTCTGTTATGTAAAAAGAAAGTGAAAGCTAGAATCTGATTGGTTGCTATAGGCTATAGGCAACATCTCCACTTTTCCAAACCCACAGCTTAGTAAATCTGGCCCACTGTGTTCAACTAAGCAGTAACAATGGGCTGGATCTTGAACTCCATCCTGTCAGGGAACAACTGCGAATACGCGTGCAAGAAGTTTCCTGTGCGTAAGTAATAACGTACGTAATAATGAAGTTACGTACGTTAGTTCTTACGATGAAGGGGCAGCCTCTTCATTTATGATGGCTCTATCCCCACCATAAGGACGGAGATAGCCATTTATATGAAGGGTTCGGGGCGGGGGAAACCCCGTTACGACTAGGTCTGCAGCCATATTCCTGCAGACCTAGTGTTAAAAGTTAAGGTAGCAATCTTGACACATAAGTATCCAGATTTCCTACCAGCAACAGGGAGTGTACATAAAACAATCTTAAGTCTGGATCAGGCCAATTTTTAGCAAGGAAAAAGTATAATTACTTCAGATCGCATCCAGGTTTATGGAATATGGGCATTTTTTCACGGGTGGGTGGATCGACTAGATCCAGCCACCTATGCGGAAAGGCTGAATCCACTGAGGAACCAGCATCATATCTTGGCTGCCTCTGCGCTCAGAGATCTAAGTGCAGCTGCATTGTAAGTCTAAATGCGGCCCTTCATGATATATTAAATTATTTACTTGTTTCCTTAAAATATAACAGAGTATGTGACTGGAGATGAAAAAAAATGATCATAAGGAAACGGTTTCTGGAATTTAAATTGCCTGAATTTACTATAACATCTCTTGATAAAAGTCTTGTGTGTTTTTTGATGTTGGAAGCGTCATATAGATTGCGTTATTATAGATGTTGGTTATAAACAAAAATATGAGACCTGAATATTAACTGCTGAAAGGTACAGTGTAAAACCACTATTAACACACGAATCACATCAACTGAGCCAAGAGAAACATGTCAATAAGGGCATTGGTTACATAACAGCATGTAACATCATATTACCGGGGTATGAAAGATACGTACTGTGTCCTTGCTTGTCCTTTGATAATCACACCTTGTTAATAATGAGCACAGGAAAGAGCCAGTGGTTTGATAAAGCTTGAAAAGAGCAGTCAGAACAGAAACAAGTTTCTTTTTAATAAGCACTGTTAACCTAATTCGAACCTTTACTTCTGTGGTCCACATAAAGTACTGTGATCTCTTGTTTAATTATTCTGTCTGACATAAGCTGTGACTAAAGGCCGATATTAAGGATGGCTTTGGATGCATAAGGGACATAGTAAATGTCAGCAGTTTATGTATACTTCATTAAAGACAAGTAAAAGAAAACAGCCTTTGAAGGTTTTAAATCTATGCACACTGCACCAGTTATTGTTTAGTGTGTATGTGTGTGTATAAGACATTTGGACAAACCTTGTTGCATGGTGTGTTGTGAAAATTTGTTTACATTTTTTGCAGTCAGGGAAAATAATCAGCTTTTGCTACTGGCAATCAGCCAGATCGTGAGCTACGTACGAGTGCGTATTTACACCAGCCGCTGTCGTAAAATCACCTTGTTGTATGTACTGTGCATGCGCGTGGCAGGTGTTAAGCAACGTAACTCTGATCGTACGTAACTTCAGCGTAAATACGAACGAAGGGGCGGGTCAACCATATGACACCCGGAAATGCGCTTTGGGGGGGCGGAGGGAGGCATTTAAATTGTACAGTATTGGCTGGGTTAGGCCGTTACGTCCGTCAATCCATTACGTATGTCCGTACTTACGCTTGGAAAAGATAAGGTAGGGTTTGGTAAACGTAAAACGAGTAAACTACGTTCGAGCAACGGGAGTGCCTAGGGGAATGCATAGTACGTACGATAGCGTAAATACGTTACGCGATCAAACGTAAAAAGAACTTAGCTCTGGATCTACCCCAATATGAATTTTATACTTGGTACGCGCTTTCTTGATTTTAGACGACCAACCCATATTTTCAAACTGTAGAATTGTTTCTTGTAATATTGGCAATTATCTGTTAAATGATCAGAAGAAAATATGTCCCATACATACTAAACATATCATCGGCTGAAAGAGTAAATACAATTTTTACACTGGGCTGGACTGACAGAAACCCCAGGAGCAGCTAATGTTTGCTAATAGAACTGTAATGCTGGATGTTAAATAGTTCTAAACCAGGGTTGCTGACTCTCCCAAAACGTCCGGGAGACTTCTGAAATTCAGGCAGTTCCCGCAAGGAACTTGAGGCTTGTGATTTTCATGAAACCACTGCCTCAAGTCCTGCCCCCCTGCCTAGTTTACCAGGTATTGCGGATTAACGCACTGCAAATGGCTTTTAGCGCCAGGGCCACCTGAGTTTTGTAGCCCAGATCATGATCTGTGTCACTCCGTCACCCACGACATCACATGCCATGGTCCTGCTGTTATGATTCACAGTTGGCTGATGCGCGATGGAGTCCTTCAGTGTGCATCGATCTGCTGTTGTGCAGTCTGCTACAGCTCTTCAGAAGCCATTATTATTGGCAGGATACCAGCAGTACCTGCTGCTACAGAGAGAAGGTGAGTATTAACGGGCCCCTCTCTCTCCAAGCCCAGGGCAAAAGTCCCGGCTCCCCCCCTCCTAATGATGGCACTGTTTGGCGCTATAGCAACTAATATGGCTTAGGGTTCCCAGGTGGGTGCTATTATCATTTGTATATATTGTTATAATGTTTACAAGCATAAGCTCATCAGAAGTTTGGAGTAATAAGTCCTTTCTTTGTTTGTTCAATATGATTTTGTGTCACACACAGTGGCGGAAGTTCTGGAGGCAATGAAGCACTGAGATATCGTCCTCCTCTAAAGACCTGTCCTGCACTTACCTTCTGAAAGCACTGGTAATGTGCCCAAGCCACTAACGGGCCCAAGCCAGTAAGTATTGCTGGCTGTGGGCTCCGTTAATAGGATTTTCCTCACCCTTTCCCAGAAACGCACTGTGTAACGTCATGACATCACGCCAGTGCTGTGCCCCGCACTATTGCCACCGGGCGACAGGGAAGAACTTATGCCACTGGTCACACATATAACCACGCCAATGAAATACAATTATTGTAAGCATCAAGAAGGCAGAATATAGTATACTGTATTCAGAGGAGTTTCCAGAAATCCTAAACCTACATATAAAAAGCCTTATATTACCTAAAATATATGTGTTTGTAAACACACACACACACACACACACACATACAAATACACCCCGGAGGCTAATATGAAACTTGTCTGTCTTGAGAAGCTACAGGTTTTAGTAGACATTATTTTGCTTGGCTAAATATATCAGATTCATTATAAATTATTCCATGAATGTGTAATACAGATATGAAATAGGACAGTTTCAGAGGGAGTCTAGCACCTTGTGAATTATTCATGTGTATCCCCTAAGTACCTCTCCATTCTCTTTATACAATTTACTGCTGGGATATTCCCCTCCAGGAATTCCCCTGTCACTGTTATCCTCTGCTGCCGTGGGCCTGGATACAATATATAGCGTTTTGTACATTATATTAGCTGACAACGATGTAGTACAGTGTCATGTAGGCTTTGAATAAAAGACTATTGAATTAGACCTTTATTACAAGTTCTATAAAAAAGGACTTGAAGGCTTTTATAATAAACGTATGCATGTTCTATGGAAACAATTCCTTACCCATTTCTATGATGCATCTACTCTGTAGTATCCTTCTGACTGTTTGGGTTTAGTCTATCTACTGATATGGCAGAAGGAGGAGATGGTTGCGCCCAAGCTTGGATATAGGGTGGTATTGGGAGGAGGGTGCCTAAATGTCTGGTGGTGCCCCCAAATATAAGGGTAGGAAGGAGGTAGGGTAGAGTGTTGGGAATACTGGTGTTGTAGGTGGGGGTGATGGTAGTGGTCTGAGGGGATGGATCTACTATAGGTTATGGCTGGTATTGCAGATAATAGTTCTAGAAATCTAAATGAATAAGTCTTAATTAGTCTATATTAGTTCAAATAGCAGTTCAAATAACAGTTCTCGGAATCTTCACACCGTTCCTGTCGTTGGATGATGCTCAGCAGTCAAAATAGATGAGACAAGAGGAGAGAAACAGACAATCTACTACCCATGACCCAGTGAAGGGCTCCAGTTAGCTTATCAGGAACTATGGGCCTGATTCAGATCTCTGTGCGTCTTCCGTGTGCATAGAGATCTATAAGTCGGCATGGAAGAGGTGGATTGTACACCCCCGTCACTCCCCTCTTTCAGAAGGAGTTCTGAACACTTACATGTCCAAAACCCTACCTTAACTTCTCTGCACATATCTGCGTCCACACTGATCCATGCAGAATTTCTGTTCTCCGCCCCCAGCCCCTCATTAACATGCCTAACCCCACCGGTCTGGCGGGATTTAGGCTTGCAGAACTGAAGGGCCAGCATCTACCATGGAACTGGTATAAAGTTGCGACGCATAACATGACAAAGACACGGAGCTCACTTACCGGGCGTCCCCAGAGTGATTGCTGGTAACAGAACACATATTTACAATCCAAACTTGTAACATGGCAGAGCAGGGTTAAAACCTGGTTGGAACAATCAATAGTAGCCTCTGGATCGAAGTAAAACAAGTCTATTTGCAACGCGTTTTGTCCCAGAATGGGACTTTCTCAAGCATAAACAGAATTATGGTAAAACACCTACTTAAATAGGGAGCCAACTTAATTACCCCATCTGCACAGTAATTAATCAGTAGAATACATTATGATTCTAAAGAGCAGGGTTTTCTGAGCCCAATGCTCACATATGAAGTAACACAATTAAATGTTGCAATATATAAATTCAGCACATGAGATACATATAAACAATTTATAACTGAACCACTTGTAGAACAAAGAATCTTGACCAAATCATAATTTAAGAATTAAGAAGATTTTAAATAAAAATAAATAAATAATAATAATAATAGGAAAACAAATTTATATACAGTATGTTATAATTTAAGAAAGTAATATAAATAAATAATAATAGGAAAACAAATTTATATATGTTATATAGACTTTTACTTTAACTACCTTAAGCAATCTGTGAGTAAAGCACACATCCATTTATCCTCCGAGCTGTCTTATATCATTGGTAAGTGCACCAACGCTCCTCTGTCTGAGTTGAGCTTTTGGACGTTTAAATTAGATTTTTACTGTATCTCAATTTCTGATAGTCACAGTGGTAAATCATTACCTACCATTCGGGCCTCCTCCATCTGACATCTAGAGGAGGTTCCCTGTGGGCTGTGTCCACCCTTTATATGTGGATTTACATATTATTACCCTATAGTTCCCATATTGTTTGCCCCTGGTTGATTTTTTTGATTCTTTTAAATATTGTTACTGTTGTTATTAATAAATTCCGGGCACCTTTTATGATTATCATTTAAATATATAACTTATTTTATTTTCTATCTTGTCCATTTTTTGGGTTTATCTGACTGATAAACTTTAGCAGCTAGAGCTCGTCATTTTCTTTGGTTCATAACAGGAAAGAGACACACTATTTTAGCACTATATACTATTTTAATATCTCCATTGGAAAAGGGCTCTCAGAGTGGTGACATTTGCATGCACATATAAGAGTAAAGAATACTTTACGAATTATATTTAATAAAGCTTATAAAAGGAAATATTGACTTGAGCAGCCAATCAGATTATATCTATCATCCTTTTACTACACTCTTGAAAATAATATCTAGACTATGATTGGTTACTTTCAGCAACTAATCCAATTAACTTATTACAATGCATCATTAAATGCATGTGCTACTTATGTATGCTCTGACTGCTCTATAAGCCACAGCTTGAGTTTACTCAAACATAGTTACAATTATTTGATCAGTGATTGGAATTTCTATAAGTTTCCTCTCTAGAATATAAAAGCTAAAAGGCTGCACATCTTTTATTCTATGTTAGTTATGCCATATATATTTTTTTAATTTATTCAGCCTGAGATTACCATTCACATGCTTCATTTCCGCCCCTTGAGATTGGCAAGGCCAGGAAATGGTATGAATAACATTAGATTTTAACAGAAAAAGCTGCACAAGCTTTCAGTAGCTCACAGACATTACAGCCCAGATCAGATAGTCTGAATTCTTCTCTCACACACACAAAAAAAAAAATGTGATAAAATTAATTCGGGAATGGATTGTAGATTTGTTTTGAAGAGTGGATGCTTTCTCCTATCTTAAATACAAAATGTGCTGGCATCTACTGTGCACGTCTCTCATGCATGCAGCATCTAGCTGCATGCATGATTCAAGGTCTTGAGTAGATGTAGCATCAGTTATATACTGTTTTGCACTGGAGTTTTACATGAGACCAAAATACATGTTTTATCCAGATACATGCATCCATTTGCTAAATGCACAGAGTTTTCCATTGGTGCTGTTGTTATTTAGGGCTATGTTATGTGGTAGACAAGGGCGTAAGTTTAGGAGTTGCAATAGGTGTGATTGCTATGGGGCCCGAAGGCTTAGGGGGCTCGCCAGTCCAGCAATCACCCCATTGTGCCTGCATTTACTGTTTGTCCAGGCACTCCTGCCGGCTGCTTCTTAAGCAGTGTTGTGGTGAGATCACCCCTGGCGTTTAGCTTGCAGTGTTTTTTAGGAACATAAATGTTTTTGTACTGTTTCTAGTATGTGGGTAGCTGCTGTCATTCAAGATAAGTAAGGTGAGATGTGATAGGATGCTGACTAGTTTAAGCAACTGAAAACCTGCAGTGTGGATTTAATCCAATTGCCCCACACACATTTATCTGGCAACAATATACTGCTGCTAATGATTACATGAAGAAGATTTACAAAACAAGTGCGGAACAATTCTCAGATACCAACATACTTGAAAATAATGATTGCAACAGGATGTTGTTGGGTACAAAATAATATGTCACAATACTATGAAGATTACCAACAATCTCCAAAAATACAACAGCCAGAGTTTATGGAAATAAATTCTATCTATGCATTTATTTGGAGAATGAGACAAAATAGGCAATTATCTGCAGATCACAAGGCTGATGCAGAGTTTGAAAGCACCTGTTTTATGCTTATTTCACACAACTATTGAACATCTTTAAGCTGTAATTTGATTAGGCTAGGAAACACCAACTCTTAACTCTATTTCTATTTGAACATTATAAATTTGTCCCCTCCCTGCAGGTCCACAGTTGTACATTGCAATCAGCCCTCATATTTAACATTTCCGCCTGTTGCAAGAGTAGGCAATGGTTCAAGGGTAATGGTTGTTATGGTGCATTTTACTGATGAGTGTGGTATATCCAAGTATTTCAGTGTTCCCATTCATGGACCACATGTGATAAAAATGTGACATGTGAAAATGACCTTGAAGTTTTCAAGACCTCTAGTGACCAGTGCTGAACCCAACTGAAGCTACACCAATCCATCACCCTCACCATCAACTGGATTATACTAGTCAGAATAGCCATATATATATATATGTACAGTATATTATACAATGACTTGCCATGTAAGGAGAGTTGTTTTCTAAATCAACATCAACACAGTGATTGACAGCATTTCATATTAGCATTGTAAAGAAGCAGTTTGGATTGTTTAAGTCATCGCAAATGCCAACCAGATTCATCATTCTGACCTATATCAGATCTCAAGGGACAATGTCCTAAAGATATGGAAGGGGCTTCAGCTGTCAGTGTGAAGGGTCCTTAATGCAGCACAGAAGGTAAAAGGACCAATCCAGGGGTTAGAGGTCAAAACCAAGTGTACTGCATGTAAAAAAAAAACAAAAAAACAAAAAAAAACAATGCAGTTACTTATTTTTCTAAAAACATTTGGATTTATTTTAAATATTCAATGGAATTCTCATTTAACAAAAATGGAAAAACACATGGTACACAAGGTTATATATCTTGTGAACTTTCCATCAAAATAAACATGACATTGAATAAGGTAAAAGAGTGATATTTAATGTGATTGCATTATTTAATTCACTAAGTATAACAAATGATGCACAGAGGACAACTCAGAATAATAAAGAGAAGCAGGATATATAAAACAGCATCTTGTTAGTCAGCTGTCAAATGTGGCCTTTAGGATGAAAACAAAAGGTTATTGATTATTTGTTTTTATTGTAAAGGGAACCAAGTCTAACTTTGATCCTCAGTTTTTGCATTTACTTTTGTTTAGCAAAATATGTGGCTATTATTATGATTATTGTGATTATTATTGTTCTTGTTATGATTTATTTGTTGCTTCCCACATAAACTGACAAAATAAAGTCATCCCTTGTCCTTCTTTTACAATAACTACTTTTGGCATAGCTATTGTTTAATGTTTTACTACATCCCTAACGCAGATGAAAAATTAAGTGATGCACATCTCAAAGGCACTTCAGTTCTGTGGGTAGCTTGTCATTTAAATATATTATGTTAAAATGTGTGATAATATGTAGTAAGTAATGAAATGCTTTCAAATATATTGTGACAAAAATATCCAACAGAGATAGCAGAAATGCAGATTTAATAAAGACAAGAACGTGTTTTATTGTGGATAGTGGGATAAAAATGTTCATAGAAATTTATATCTTCTATGCTGACTTTAATTCCCCGGATATAATACACGCTCTATCAAATCTTACTAATGTAATGTAACAACTTATGTGTTTTCTACATACAATTCTATCTAGAGATTAGGCACTGGGAAACATTAGAAAGACATTTTGCTTGCCATTGAGATCCAGACTACTGCTTGGTCTTCTGAGACATGACCCATACTTTAAGATTCTCAAACTGCCCTCAATTAAAATGAGGGCTGATCAGAGATATGGAAAGGGTGGCATGAGTAGGGCATGCCTCTGCAGTGCAATTTCAATGGCTTCCACTAGAGCTTGCACCATTGAAACATGCCGGATTGCAAGTCTGGGTCCAGATTCATAATGAAATGATCTAAATGATCGATGTCTAAAAATATATAATCCATGGCTCCTGTCAAATGTCCCTTAACACAAAAAGCCACCAAAAACATTCACCCAGTCTGCCTCTTGCAAATCTTAGGCCTCATACTCTAACCCATATGACTCTATGCCCCTCCCCCTCCATGACCACCAACAATTATCCCATAAATGTATATAGGAGAATCAGTAGTCATTTGGACCAGTAGACGCTGCTCCCTTCACTACTAATATTGCTGTGGTGTATCTATAAATTGATAAAACAGTAGAGGTCAAAAAATTGTCAGGAGGACAGCTACAAGCCAGTGCATAGAAATAATCCCAAGGCTGACATTAAATATACATTAATAGACATAGACATAAAACCCTCACTACTATAATCATTATGTATATTAAGAAGAGAGGGTATAGCATATTTGGATGTGGGGCTCCGGTCCGAATGGCCGATTTTCAAATCGGCCATTCCTCCTCAGCATATGCCTTGAGGAAGCATTGCAATCGATCCACGGAGCACTGAGCTTTCGGTGCTCCGAAAAGTGTAAAAAAAAAAAAGTCCCCTACTACTTTTCATAATTCTTACCCGAACCCTTCCCTCTAACTACCTTAACCCTAACCCTCCTTCCTGGCAGCTTGACCATAACCCTCCCTTACTTGCAGCCTGACCCTAACCCACCATCTCCCGCAGCCTGACCCCAACCCTCACTCCCCTGCAGCCAGACCCTAACCCTCCCTCCCCTACAACCTGACCCTAACCCCGCAGAAAGAGTTGACCCACCTGTCCCCTCGGTCCGGAGAGCGCTGGTGGAGGTGCGGCGGAGTGATCTCTTCTTTCTGAAAGTCAATGGGTGATTATGCCGAACGGTATACTCACCCATTCATTAAAAAAATTTCAAAAAGTGTAAGTTTCGGAAAAACTAGTAACTTTCGAATATCCCTTTTTCGGAAGCCAGACTTTCTAGCCGGAGATTGCAACCAGCATATTTCATGACTCTTCTAAGATTAAAATGGGAGATTGCAATTAAAATGCTAATTGCAACCACCATATTCTAGCCTACATTAATCTAGCACAGTGGTGGCCACACTCAATCCTTGGCCTTTGGCCACAGCTCTGTTAATTACTAACTGACACATTTTAAAGATCCACAGCTGCAGTAATGATGTCACCTGTGATTGATAGCTAGAATCTGATTGATTGATTGACAGAAACAACATCTCTACTTTTCAGACCAATTCCACAAAACTGCAGATATTACGTATTCCAAAAGTGTAAGTACTTTGTGTGTACATTCTGCGCATCGGTTACACATCGGGATGCTCTGTGAATGATTCTGGATTATGCACTATAAACCTTGCTGGCATCAGGGTGTGGCAGGGAGGTTTTTAAATTGTAGAGTAAGGGCTTGGTTAAACACCTACGTATGATCCTCCATGATGCATCAGCCCCATTTTAGGTGGGACATGTGCATAAAAGTTAAGTTAGGGTTCAGGGTGTGGAAGTTCTTTACATGTGAGAGAACGAGTGTGGGTCCCCGTTGCTGATGGCCCTATTTCGACAGGGCTGTTCGCTCCTAGCCAGTACCAAACTGTCTGGGATATCGATTGCTTATGCCTCAATGAAGCATAGCAATCGATTCCCGGCGCACCGAACATGGTGCTCCGAAAGATATGCAACCCCACTCTCTAAGTCTACCCCCCTGCAGCCTAACCCTAAGTCCCAGGAGAGGGTTACTCACTTCTCCGGTGGTCCGGCGGTGGCTCTACTGAAAATGAATGGGTGAGTATGCGAATCGCATACTCATCCATTCATTAAAAACAAATTCTGTGATGTCTCTCATTTGAAATTGGAACAGCCGAAAAAGCAACTTTGCAGCGGGGACTTGCAACGTGAGAGAACTACCCTGCAGAGACTTATGAGCGCTGTGCACACTGAAGTCTGGATGTGGGACTTATTTATTTAGAAGCTTCATTAAGTCTGTATCTCGTTACTCAATATGGGCCTGATCCAGACCTACGCCGACGTGCTGTGCTTACTAAAGAACAGCGTATCGGCGTTCACTTTCCCCGACACTCCCCCCGTGTGGGCGCATGGCCCCTTCCTTACACCGGCTGAAGGCTACCCTAACTTCAGCCAGCATAAGGGAGGGGCCATACGCTCGCACAGGAGCGTATGGCCGCCCAGCCCCCCCCCCCCCCCCCCTTTCTTTCCCCCCCCCCCCCCCCCCCCCCACCCCCC
>WWET01001230.1:152565-168074 GCA_011038615.1 Limnodynastes dumerilii
TATAGATAGATTAGAGGTTGCTCTCTAGAATTACAACCAGAGAGAAGGAGAATAAGGGTTTTGATTGCCTGGAAACCCACTCCTCCCCCTTGCTCCTAGGACAATCTCTGAGATTTCTGTGGTTTTGCATATGTTGTTTCATTCTATGGCCACCAGTCTGCTCCTTCTCCACCCTCTTTCCTGTTCCTTGATCCCACCCCCAACCACTGCATAGGACAATGAGACTCTGTCTCAGTGTGTGCTGAGCTAACCATCACCCTTTGCCCATATTGCTGCCAGAGACACTGAACTATGTACATCAGTACAGAGTAAGATTACAAACAACTTGTATAATTGTCAACTATATCATACAGCAGTCTTCCTGCATGTATGATCTTTACTGTCACTGACCTGTCAATCAATAAAAGAGGAACTTTGGGCTCTATTTACTATTACCTTTATTTTTTAATGAACAAAGCTGTTTCAGCCTTGCTTCAGCTCGCAGTGAGCCTGTCAACTTCGTTCAGAAAATTTACTAAAACTTACCTGCCCTGCAAGGTCTCGCGATGATCTCCGGGCTCATCGCAGGTCAGTTTATTCATACTTAGTATGAATGAAGTCCTGTGCATACGTAGAGACTCCAACAAGGGACTTTGAAAATTTCAAGTCCCAATGTGAAACACACTGTGCATGCACAGTGTCTTTATAACGGGACTCTGAAACCTTCAGAGTCGAAAGCATCTCCCAGACAGGTTAGTTTTGCTTATTTATTTTTTTTAGGTTTAAAATTTTTCAATGTTTTTCTTTATTTTTTAAGTTAAAATAAAATAAAATAATTTTTTTTTTTTTTTTTTAACATTTAAGGGGTAAATATGGGGACATCGCTGGGATAACTGCCCTAACGCCATCCTGAGATGGCCTTAGTTTTACGCCGGGAGTGTTTTCCTTGGTGATCCATTGTATGTATATATGAAAAACTTTGTTTTCAAACGATAATGCCCATTTTCACATGAAAATGAGCATTATCGCATAAAAATTAAGTTTGTAAATAGACCCCTTAATCTTTACTATATATATAACATATCTGTGATTTACATGGTTGATACTAGAATAAAACCTCCCAATTAAAGCTATAATTGCCTCAAAACGAGTTATAACTTTTCAGTATTTAAAGTGTAATGTATATATATGTTTTAAAATAACATTAATTTGTTATTTACTGCTTTATTCCTTTGTCCCCAGTCTTCAGCTTAAAGGAAAGATATTGATGTGGGGGAGAGCATGCTGTATTTATAGTACGGAAGTGTGGACTAACAATATGATTTGTGACTGTATGTTTACTTTCTAAGATTTCTAATTATTTGCCTCTGCTACCCATAATGCATTGCACTCTTATCCCAGTGCACTCCTGCAGTACCACGACATTTATAATACTTGATACTTTAAAGAAAAAAAAAACAGCTGCAGATTTTCAGCACCATGGACAAGATCCAGAATTAAGCACAGCAGAATATGAGTTATGCAAAGTGTAATCCTATATTCCGTACGTCTGAGGGTAGTTCACTTCCAAAGGAACTTCTGTATTTTATGTAAATATCCTGCCAAAAATGGGGTTGGTGCGTAGTTGTGAATCATATATAGGGACTTACATTACAATTTAAATAACCCCCCTGGTTGCCCAGAAAACCCCCAGATTGAAAATTGAAGAAAAAAATGTTAAAATGTGCAAAAAAAAAAAAAAAAAGCACAATTTCGAAAAAGGGGCGTGACTTTGCGGGCATGTGGGGTAGACTGTCATGGAGGATAATGGTCCTGGCCTGTGCTGCAATAGGAAAGCAGGTGAGGATGGTAAATGTATCACAAAATATTTAACAGTGCTTATGCACTGACACAAGCTCTGGTCCATTGTGTCATGTGCTCTACTAATGCATTGTATACTGCTACTGCTATTAGATCTGTTCCTGCAATATAAAAATACTATTTTAATGTGAAAAGAACAAGAACAAGAACAGGATTTGTTACAGACAATAACAACGCAATTCCTTAATGTAGATTTATTTTATTTTTATTATTTTTAAATCTACATGCTAAAATTCCTGCTTTCACAAAGAAAGTTAATGGACGTCTTAGATATTTTGGCAGTTAGATAGTACGACCATATTATCAGTATTATCATTTTACACATGTTTTTTTTAACATCATATTAATTAGCTCTTTACAATTTTATGGGGCGGAGCTTATTTGCCACGTTTTCGGGCTCCAAAATGTTGGGAGATATGCTAATATGTCCCACATGTATTACACATATTGGAAACCCCCTTTCAAAATCCTGCGTTTGCCACTGGTATGGGGTATGGATGGGCGGGCTTTTCCAAAAGTGCCGTTTTCTACAAGCCAGTTTTGAATTGGCTCTGTAATCTATTGCTCCTGCCCTGTGCCCTAACCCTAAGAGTCCCCACTAACCTTCCTGGAGTTTCTGCAGCGGGCGGCGGGTTTCTGAAATAATGAATGGGTAAGTTGGCGGAAAATAATTTCTGCATACTTAATTATTCAATAATAATAATAATAATAATTTTTTATATTTTCTAAATACAGACAGACAAAAATGAGCTTTCAATGTCTGTATCATTTTCTTTAAGGAAAAACGGGTCCCATGCAATGCCATGTTTGCGTATGCAAAATTTACATTACGCATTCTGAATGCGCAAATGGACTGTCGTACACAATTCTGGAGCCAGTCCTGTAAGTTGTTCAAGTTTATTATCTTGATAAATGTAGTGCTGTGAACACTTTTCAAGTGATCCGGGATGACTTTCTGTGCGGCAGTCTCTTTCTCTTTCAATATATTCATTTGCAGGTTTCATGTCTTCTGTTCATGTACAGAAGTTAAGAACTTGGCAGCTAAAGCCATTGCTGGAGAAGAAGCTAAGCCAAGATTGCTAGACACAGGCGAGGCTTATTAACTTAAACCATTCTGGATGCATAGTGGAAAACTTAAAAATAAAGGGGACAGCACTTTCATATGAGAAAAGAAGCAGAGTATTAAGGAATTCATTGATTAACCTAGTGCTGTATCTTTTAACATAGCCCAGACAGTGACAGAGAGGTAAAATATCAAGTAAACTGTGGTTGTTTTGTATTTTCCTTTTTTTTCTATGCTCAGGAAATGGAAACCTATTATTGGTCTCTTAATTTGTATGTTTATATGTACTTGTTTTCTACAAAAAATGAATAATACAACAAAAAAATGATAATTACTTCCTACAATTAATTTCACAAAGCTTAGGGATATATTTAACAGGGCTAAGAATGAGGGAAAAGATGTTTCCTAGGTCAACCAATCAGATAATTGATTTTACAATAACTAAGATTATATAAGAATGATAGCTAGAATCTGATTGGTTAAAGTTGCAACATCTCCACTTCTTTTTAAAATCTTTACATCCGTACAGTGTTGGAATTTAAGGAAATATTTTAAGATAATGGGTTTGTTTACTTTTAAAAGAAACTTTGCATACATTTCTCCACATCTTTTATTAAGGTTTGATTGAATTGTTTAATCAGGAATTAAATATATAATTTTATCTACTCACTGCAAACAATGGAGCTGATCCAGAGTTTTAGCGCATCCAGAATGTGTTCTATCCAGAGTTGCGCGTTTCCCCAACTCCAGATAGGACATAGGGAGGTGTTACCCCTGCAGTCAGAGCCATATGGGCAGAGGCGGCCTCTGCTTCTGCCAGTTTCCTATGTATTTTTTAATTAGATTCATTAATGTCAGAGCATAGTCGTGGCATTGCACTGCTATTGTGACCTTTAATTAAAAAAATAAAAATAATTAAATAAATAAATCATTTTATTTATATTTTTTTTTAATAAAAACTATTTGAATCATTATTTTGTGTACATATTTGAATGAAAAAAAAATCAAATATGCAAATATGGGGGCTGATTCAGAGATGCACTTACACCTTTTTTTAGGTGGAAGTGTACAGCTCTGTTAAATCATTTTTCAAAGTAACAGGTGTTAATTAATGTAAAAAAAATTAGCATGCAGGGAAAATACATTACTTTTACACATAGAACTAAAATACTGCATCGTTTTATGTTTATTCTATAAAATAGAGGTGAGCTAAGAACTTTCACCTCCTAATTTTAATTCTGGTTTTACTACTTAAATCTGCCTCCCCTTGCAATTCAACATGGTATTGCTCAGATCTACACTTACACCTAAAAAAAGGTGGAAGTGCAACTCTGAATCAGCCCCAAAATGTACATCAGTGTTTTTTTGGGGGTTTTTTTTTTAAAAAAGTTAATTTCCCCCTGGTGTGGTATAAGCACAGGAACCTTGCACAGCTACTGCACCTAATTAAATAAGAAAACGCCCCTTTTTCCATTTATGGAACTCCATGTTCCACTAACGTAGAGCAGATGAATGCAGACAAAGGCACTCCCATCTTTCTGTGCTCACCCCCATTCTGAGCATGTGCAGTGTGAATTCCCACTGCCTTTTCCATCTCTAAATTATCTCCAGTTTCTATAAGTTAAGTTATATGTCAAGTTTAGTTAATATAAGAAAATGAAAATATCTTATATGTAGCTCTACACACATACATACTAATGTTCCATATTAGCTATTAATATTAATACTGAGAATCCATGGTAACATCCATTTTAATGTACAACATATTCAGACAACCTTGATTTACCAAGTACATTTCAAGAGTGACATTCACCAAATTGTTGAACTGCAGCCAACTTCCTTAGAGGACTATCATGGAGGACAATCAGATGGAATGGATTGTAGGAGGACCTTCTGACTAAATGAAAGTTACCTACAGTTTGTACCATAACTTTTTATAGATGGCTTGAAGTCTCCTGGCATACAGCCAAACATATTTGTGGAATCACTATTGATCTGACAATATAGTTGATGGAAGAAAGTGCTTAAAGTTTTTGTATTAGACAAAACTCATTAATCAATTACTGTGCCGTAGCCAGCTAAGAGCCAAGAATATAAAACTTCATAAAACTTGTCTGCATGTAAATACTGGATTTCTTCATCATTTCAGAGCTCTCTCTATATAAATTCCCTTATTTTCTATCCATAACTTCATGTTGTGCAGTAGAAATAGACTTATGTATTATGTGCTACAAGGCATTATAAATATGGACCGGATCCAGACCTCATAACGTCAGGTCATTTATGCACGCAAGGTGCGTAAGAGGCCTGACTTCACTGGAGGACACATGCTCTCTCCAGATGTTACGCTAGGGTTACTATAGTAACCCTAGCATTTAAATAATCGGATGTGCTTCCCCATGGTAATTGTAAAGTGTGGTAGGGGGCTCCCACACTGCTGCGGATCAGGGGTCCTACGGACCGCTGACCCGCACGACAGACTTAATGCAGGTTTATGGCAGCGTAAGCGTCTCTCGTTGACATACAGACCCCTGCACGTATGAAAAACGATCCGGTTATATATATCTATTATTTTTTTTTTAAAGAAGCCAAATTAAATATTTTTTGCATTTGAAATAAATGATTGTATATATGTCATTTTGCATCTTGCATTTTTAAAATGCATACTCATTTTCTGTATTACAAGTACAAGTACAGTGTTAAACATAGCTGCCTTCTTTTAATTTCTTCTCTCCTGGAGAACTTGGAGGGAAGAAAGAGGTGCCGCTATGTTGGAGGATCTTGATGATGCGATTTTATGGAAAGCTAGAATTCACACTGTTACTAGGGATGGGAACTCTGTGATTATGCAAATGGTGTTATCAAGCTCTGTCCACCCACTGGTAACACTAGGGCTCCTGCAGGGAGGCGGGACCTAATTTACATAAAATCCTGGCCTCACTCCCATTGCTGGAGATTTGCTGGCTCTCTTGAGAAACCTTGTTGAACTGCAGGGGGAGGCAAATTTAAACGGGATGCATGTAAGAAAATGCTGTTTCTGAAATAGAGACAACCGAAAGCTATTTTTCGTCTGTCTCTATTTAGAAAATAGCACTAATTAGAAAATGCTGATCGACATACTTACCCATTTATCCATTTGTAAGCCCCCTGCTGCAGACCTGTCGGACAGGTGAGTATTATAGGGGTCTCTTTGAGGAGTTTTAGGTTTAGGAGTCTATGGGGAGTTTTAGGGATAGACTGCAGGGAGGAGAGACTTAGGGTCGGGCCGCGGGGAAGGTAGTCTTAGGGTTAGGAAAATGTAATGGGAGGTTTAGGGTAAGGATTGGTTTAAGAGCAGGGTTGCCGACTCTCCCGGAATGTCCGGGAGACTCCTGAAATTCGGGCAGTACTCCCGGTATCCCGGGAGAGCCAGCAAATCTCCCGCAAGTGACTTGAGATCCGTGGTTTCACTGAAACCACGGCCTCAAGTCCTGCCCCCCTGCCTAGCAACACTAGTATACTAGTGTTGCTAGGCACAGGAAGGGACTTGATGACGCAATTTGTGGCATCGAGCCCAGTCCCGACTCCTATTTCAATAAAAAAACGGGGCAGTATGAGCCAAGGGGCAGAGCCTGATGACGTGATTTGCATAACCGCGTCATTAAGCCCCGCCCCCCGCATGCATCGCTAGCTTCTCTCCGGGATCTCCCGGAGGGAAGCTGCCAAAAGTCGGCAACCATGGGTAAGAGTTGGGGTTACAGTAATACATACTATTTGCTGCTCCATCTTCTTTCTATGGTTGATCCATTGTTTCTCCTCTGCAAGGCAGAAGCAATCAATTTCCCAGTTCGCACCTTTCAAATAGGGCCATTCTCAGTGGTGACTCACACCCATTTAAACTGCAAGCATAATTAGAGTTCAAAGGTTGCATTTTCTGGCTCAACTCTTAATGAATTTAAAATCAAAGTTATTCTGTTTTTGAGTGCAATAAGTAACAGTTAAGTATTTCCCTAAATAAAAATATAAATAAATTCATTTTTAACCCTTGCATTACAAAATGGCTTGCTCCAGCGGTCAAAGAGGAAATTTAAAAGTGGTGGAAAGGAAACAGAAAATAATAGAAGGAAATGGAGATTTAAAGCTTTTCAATGCAATCAGTAGAAGAAGTGGTGGTATGGTATAACCCCTGTATACCCCTTCTCTTCAAGCTCTGGTTTGCCCTGGGTAATCCTCTCAAAACAGTAGATGAGCCCAAAAAAATTGTAGAATAATAAAGACAACAAAAAAAGGAAAGGAAGGACACTGTTTAACTGATTAGCTGTTGTATTTTATTGTACACGGTGTAAAATAAATATATTTTTATTCAATCATTACCATCTAAAACTGAAAGGGTTACTGTGGACTGTAAGCCAAAGTGAAATTTTTCACGTCAAATTGGAATTCTATGCAGTGTTATAAGTCATTTAACAGCAATGTCCTTTTAACCAAGCATAGGATTTAATTGGAAAATGACAAAATTACTGCCCTTTGAATGTTTATGTAAATTGCATTGAAATTGCAAAATTGTAGGCGCCTACACATAACTTACACTTAGATGTCAAATATAGCAACATATACTAACATCTGAAATCTAGTTTATTCCTGAAGTTAATCATTAAGAACTCTATAATTTCATGTACCTGCATCCAAAACTGCATTTTTAAAAAATCCATATTTGCACCGCGATAACCTCTTTTGATTCTGACGTAAGATTTTCTTTTTGCCTTCTGACTACTCGTAAAAATGTTATGGTGAAGATCAATTCCATTCTCAGTCAACTTTCATCTTTTGCATTCAGAGAGGGGAGAAAAATCAAAAGCTTCTGCATCTAGTGAAACTAATTTCTCTTGGTTTCATCTGCTATATCATATGATGAAGAAAATGTTTAAAAGAAAACATGAGAAAACAAATAAAATATAGATATGATTTTATAACTGAGATGTAATGTAATAGGAATAATATAAATACTGCTGGATTCTAAATTTGTTTACACAGGTTAAATGTCAAAATGATCCTTTCATTCACTTTTAATAGAGAATTTTTGTAATAATAATAATAATAATAATAAATATAGTACCGTATTCAGAGATGCGTTTTTTAGTGTATGTACGTGCGTATTTTTGCGATTGGATCAACTGCGCATGCGTAGTAACTCTTTTTTACGTAGTCTACGTAGACTAAACGCTTGTAAGTGCCTCACGGATGCACTAGCAAATCGCACTTGGGAACATATGCACGCATCTGACGCACGTAGAAATTTACATAAAAGTGTGGTTGGGGAAGCATTTAAAAGAAGGAATGTGGGCGCGGCTATCATGAATCGCACGCACGGAGGACATATACGCACGCAATTGCGCACGGAAAGATACAAGTGTTCTGGACAGTCACCAACAGCACGGCCGAGAGAGGGAAGTGTCATGGGTGTGAGGGGGTTTGGCCTGCAACATGGGTGCGTATAATTGCGTACCTTTAAAGGAACGCATCTCTGAATACGGCCCATAGTTACACAGTTACAGACCCTCCAACATGATCCATTCCATTAGGTACAATACACTCTGTACCTGAGCGTCCAACTGTCACTCACCTGGTGAAATGACTTAAGTGATATTTAAAAAACAATTTTTCTCTTCAACAAAGGTGGTTACCATAGTAACTTAGAGTTGAAAACTGAGGAGCAGAGTATTTTGTACCTAATGGACTGGGCCATGTTGGAGGGTATGTAAAGGAATGTGAGAATGAATGGCTTTTACATTAAGGGCTGCAATGAGCTACTTAAACAACTAATTGCTTGAGAATCACATGGACCTGGTTTAGGTTGCTGCTTACACCAAAATAAAAGGTGAAAGCAAAATGATTTTTAGCATCGCACATACACATTAAGAAAACGAGCGCAACAAAGGGATCGCAAAGTGCCTGATCTGCCTAAGTTCCCATCTCTGGGCTGCGTGCTAGAGCAAAGGGGTGTTCCACTGTATTTAAATGAAAGTCTGGGTGTTTCAGGGCAGTGGTGAGTGCATCAGCAGCCATGTTTCTGTACTTGGCTGGTATAATTATATAGAAGGGAGACTTCTCTTCAATTAAAAGTCTCAAAACACAGCCCTAGAGATCTAGGCCCTGATTCAGAGATTGAAAATAAGAACTTAAAGTTACACCTGGGCTAAACCATGTTGATTTCAGGGGGAGTCAAGTTAATTTTATTCTATGCATGCAGGGAGAATGCTTTGCTTTTACTTATTGCACACAGATACCTGATCAGCTTCACTTTTAAACTGCTAATTAGACTTGAGCTGGGAAACATCACCTTTTAACTATAATACTGTTGCAACAAATGATATTTGACTCCCCTGAAATCAACATTGTTTAGCCCAGGTGTAACTTTAAGTTCTTATTTTCAATCTCTGAATCAGATCCCTAACGCACAGCTAACAAACAAGAATCCGTATAATTAAAGAATTGAACAAGTTTTAAAGCACTATAGCAGACAGACTATTTTTCAATTTTAAATATCTTTTTATGATTAACTAGAAGCCACACATTGAACCCGATACAGACCCCTGCACGTTTTCTGTACGTACGGGAGTCTAGCGGTACGCATGAGAGAGGGGAGTAAACTGCCCCTGGCACTCCCCTCTCTCATGCAGGCTTTGTGGCAGTTACCCTGCCATAAGCCTGCCTTAACTGAAACATGCGGATCAGCGGTAAGTACAACCACTGATCCGCACAAATGTGTGAAACCCGTCCCACACTGTACAATTTGCATGCTTTCCCCCGCCCACCTTTGTGAGGAAGCACAGCCCCTTACTGTGGATTTTCTATCGTACAGAACTAAGTTACGTGTGTAAAATGCATAAAAATGCGCAAGTCTGGATCCGGTCCATTTTGCTCAGACATTGTTAATATATATTCAATTATATCTATTTTTTGGGTAATCCTTAACTCCCCATCCCCCAAATTAGTTTGAACAATACTTAAAGGTAAACTTAATACCTAAGTGGCAACATAAATACATCAAAGTTGTTTCAAATATAAAAAAATTTGGTGAGATTACCCCTGGACCATCTGTATCTATGCTTAGAATTTCTTCAGTGCCAACGTCTCATCTAATATATATTCTCTCTTCCAAGACGGGTTATTTCTCACGTTTTATTTTCTCACTCTCTTTTTCAATTTCACCTGGATTATAACAACTGTAGCTGCAGTAGCAGTAGCTAAGGGTGTGCAAAAGGGCTGGCTGCCCAGGGTGCTTGACTGGAGGTGGGTTCCATTTAGTTAATATTTATGGTTAAACTGGTTACTAGTTCATGACTATTTTCCTTCTTGCCCCAGCACTAAAATTTCTAGATAATGTTCTTGAAGCAGCTGTTGTAACTGTTAGATTTGAACTAGACATCTGTTTGCAGGAGAAAAGCTTGGCATACGCTGGGACGATTACCTATCCCAGCAGGAGGTAGCTTGAAAAATTGGATGATTTTCCACCAGGAAAAGGTCCTATTATCAGTGCCATACACATCCCTGCTGGGACCAATAATTCTAGAAGAAGAGGAAGACACTAGCAGAAGAGGAAGCTCAAATAATTGTATCACAGCATTTCTGGTACATTTATTTGTCATTTGAAATATGTATCCTGCCCACTAACTACAGCGATTATTGGCCCGATCATCTGATATTATATAATTGGATAATCGGGCCAATAATCGCTCTAGTGTATGGCCAGCTTGAATATAGCATTTGTTAAAGGGGGTTCAAATCCATGCAACCAGAGTGTGCAAAACTAGCATGCAACTCATCCCATTTATTATTGTTATATTTTTGTGATATTTTTCTATATTTGTATTGTATTGTATAATGTTCCTGTCCATTCCTGTCCTGTATGTCTGTACTGTATTTTGTTGCTGTTTGTACGGCACTGCAGACACCTTGTGGCACCTTATATATAAGCAACAACAATAATAATAATAATAATAACTAGCATGGATATACTGTAATATTAGACAATGTTGGGCTGCCACTTCTTTCCTCTTTAAACCATGGTTAATGCTAGGGGTGTTCTTGGTTCATTAAGCTTACTCTTCATAAGCAAGAACAGTCTTTAGAAAGTTCTGTTTGATTAGTGGCGTAACTACCATGGGTGCAGGAGGTGGAGCTGCAATGGGGCACAGAGGAGAAGGGGGAACCTTGGCAGCAGGCCTCCCTGCACCTATGAAGGTAATCTGTCAGTGGGTGGCAGCTTAGACAGCACTCAGTACTTAGTCTATGAATGCAGAACTCTCTTTAGAAATGCATTGCCAGCAGCTGACAGCTTAGTGTTATCCTCTGTCAGCTCTGCTCTTTATAAATGGTCTGAGTGTTGAGCTCTTTTTTTTTTATAAATGCTTTGTCAGCAGCTGACAGCTTAGTACTGCCCTCTGACAGCTATATTTATAAATGGTGTATGAATGCTGAGCTCTATGTATAACTGAATTGGCAGCAGCTAACAGCTTAGTGCTATCCTCTGTCAGCTATGCTATTTATAAATGGTCTATGAGTGTTGAACTCTATTTATAAATGCATTGACAGAAGCTGACAGCTTAGTAATGTCCTCTGTTTTCTGTGTTATTTATAAATGGTCTATGTGGCCAAAGTCCCCCATGGCTAATTATAACAGTAACCCACAATAAGGACTGTTCCATCAACCATGCTACAGTGGCCAATCACAATCAAACATACTGACGCATATAATCTGGGCCACTGAAACCTCCTATGTTTAGTTGCCTATGAAACTCACAAAAATATACCAGGATTCATTAAAAAGCTGAAACGTTAATATTAGATGAAAAATTTGTAGACATATCTAAAATTGTTTATTAATACTAGCAATGTAAATATTATTTTTGACCGAAGAGGCAAAAAACATATAATCATAAGAAATACATGTAAAGTACCAAGCCAATGTAAATTCATATTTCCTGCCTTGTTAAGCATTAGGGGAATTCATTATGACATGATTAAACATTAATGAAGCAATTCTACTGTTACAGATCTTTTTCTATTACTGTTAGAACGGGTTTATGGTCTTTCTGTAAAACAATGACTGCTAAAAAGAAATGTTTGATAGTTTTGTGGGAATCATTATTATTATCTGCTGGCGTTCCCCGCTCATTCCCTTCTTTAATGGTTTTGCCTCACTTCACTGCCCAGTACTGATAACATTCCAGTGATCTGTGTGGTAACAGGCAGAACCAGATTAAGATTAGTGAGAGCCCCTGAAAATACAAATTGCCTTCAGTCAGAGCACATTATTTTGGACACACCCAGTGGGATCTGTCAGCCAGTAACAGTGGATATAAGTTAGATGGTGACTGATGATCTGAGTGTAAAATTCCCAAATGTATGCTCAACCATTGCTTTTATGTGCTATATATTTTTATCCTTATCCGGGCAGGACTGCAGAACGGGTTGGACCAAGTTTGTAGATAAAACACCCAATTTATGATACACACTCTTAGAGCAGACCACTGACCAGCATCTTCTGAAATGACCTGCTCAAAGGATCATGGGCTGGATCCATACTTAAGTAAGTGCTTGAAATGAGTTACTCCTGGGCTAAACCATGTTGATTGCAGGGGAGTCATATTTTATCTGTTGCAAACAGTATTAGAGTTGAAAGGTGATGTTTCCAATCCCAAGTCTAAATAACAGTGTGATAGTAAAGCTGGTTAGTATCTGTGTGCAGTAAGCAATTCAAAGATATATCCCTGCATGCAAAGAATACAATTAACTTGACTCCCCCTGCAATCAACATGAGTAACTAATTTCAAGCACTTACTCAAGTCTGGATCCAGGCCCATGTCACTATACACACTATTCCAATGTTCACCAGACCGCTTGTTCTCACATGTAAAGGTGGTGCTACATGAAGTCAAAATCAGTAGTAAAATTAGATAGAGCAGTCACCAGAACGTTACACACTTGTAAATTAGTCGGATGACCAATTTTTTTTAAAAATTGACCAGGATTGGATGTTACAAGCAGTTGTGTGAGGATACACACTTACCCAATGTCTGACCAAATGGTTGGCTGGAGGTCAGACTGGAAGCAAACTGTATAAGTGTGTACCCAGTTTAACAATCACCTGCAGCTTTAAACATATTTATTGTGATGCAACGGATTGTGTTGTACTGTGTGTTTGGCGGCCATTGGCTCTTGAGCTGCTGTGAAACTACAATATCAGTATTCTGGGATTTGTAGTTCCACACTCAGGGGCTAATCCAGATTTAGGAGTAAGGTGCAAATTTGGTGCACCTGAGCAAAATTGTATTAAACTGTAGGGGAAAATGTGGAAACAGTTTTGGTAAACGTCCCATGCGTGATGCCCCACTTAGTATTAGAGTTGAGAGGTGATGTTTCCTATCCCAAGTCTAAATAACAGTGTAATAGTAAAGCTGGTCAGTATCTGTGTGCAATAAGCATTTCAAAGATATATCCCTGCATGCAAAGAATACAATTACCTTGACTCCCCCTGCAATCAACATGGTTTAGCCCAGGAGTAACTCATTTCAAGCACTTACTTAAGTCTGGATCCAGTCCAATGTCCTAAGTCCTAAACTGAGAGCTGTGTATAAAAGGCCAATCTCTATTATGACACTTATACAGTCGACAGCTTAATTGCGACTGTATCAGTGCTGACAGCATTCTAATAAAGAATATTTGGAGCGGGTACAATGTGGAATGTTCCTATTTTGACAAGGTATCCGTTTCCAATGCCGTTAGAATTAGGCTGCATGATGATGATGGTTAGGGTTAGGCTGTGGTAAGGGAATGGTTAGGGATAGGCTGCAGAGATGGAATGGTTAAGGTTAGACTGCGGGAAGGGAATGGTTAGGGATAGGCTGCAGAGATGGAATGGTTAAGGTTAGACTGCGGGAAGGGAATGGTTAGGGATAGGCTGCAGAGATGGAATGGTTAAGGTTAGACTGCGGGAAGGGAATGGTTAGGGATAGGCTGCAGAGATGGAATGGTTAAGGTTAGACTGCGGGAAGGGAATGGTTAGGGATAGGCTGCAGAGATGGAATGGTTAAGGTTAGACTGCGGGAAGGGAATGGTTAGGGATAGGCTGCAGAGATGGAATGGTTAAGGTTAGACTGCGGGAAGGGAATGGTTAGGGATAGGCTGCAGAGATGGAATGGTTAAGGTTAGACTGCGGGAAGGGAATGGTTAGGGATAGGCTGCAGAGATGGAATGGTTAAGGTTAGACTGCGGGAAGGGAATGGTTAGGGATAGGCTGCAGAGATGGAATGGTTAAGGTTAGACTGCGGGAAGGGAATGGTTAGGGATAGGCTGCAGAGATGGAATGGTTAAGGTTAGACTGCGGGAAGGGAATGGTTAGGGATAGGCTGCAGAGATGGAATGGTTAAGGTTAGACTGCGGGAAGGGAATGGTTAGGGATAGGCTGCAGAGATGGAATGGTTAAGGTTAGACTGCGGGAAGGGAATGGTTAGGGATAGGCTGCAGCGATGGAATGGTTAAGGTTAGCTACGGGAAGGGAATAGTTAGGGATAGGCTGCAGCGATGGAATGGTTAAGGTTAACTGCGGGAAGGGAATGGTTAGGGATAGGCTGCAGCGAGAGGCGACGGTTAAGGTTAGGTTGCGGGACAGGGATAGCTAGATTTAGGTTGTAGAGAGGGGAGGCTTAAGGTTAGGCTCTGGGCAAGGGATGGTTAGGGTTAGGCTGTGTAGAAGGGAGGGGTAAGGTTAGGCTGTGGATCAGGGATGGTTAGGTTAAGGAGAGGGGAGGGTTAAGGTTAGGCTGTGGGTCAGGGATAGTTTGGTTAGCCTGCTAAGAGGGGAGGTTTAAGGTTAAGCTATGGGACATGAATGGTTAGAGTTAGAGGAGCGTTAAGTTAGGATGCAAGAATGGGATGGTTAGGGTAAGGATGATGAAACCCTAGTCACAGTTGGTCTCTTCTTAGACACAGCAGTCGCAAGAACGATGCTGTCTCACGGAAAACTGCTGAAACCTGACGCCAGTTGGCGCTTCCTTGCTGTAATGTGATCTGTGGAAATACAGATACATGGAGTGGAGAACTACACCCCTATCTCTTGCTCTTGTGTTATAGATTGTTCATATTAGTCTAATCATGACATTAACCACAAAACTTGCATATATACTGTAATCATCACTGATCACTTCTCCGCATGTCAGGCCCGCTAACATTCCCTGTGGGTCTGGCCCATAGTGTAAACTTTTCTGCTTTTTATTTATTTTAAGAAATAAATAAAATTACAAATGTTTGCTATATTTTCTCTCTAATGTGTTTTGTTTCCCATATAGAATGTATTCCTAGTAACACTTTATTTCTATGGTTGTTATAGTATGTAAAGTGTCAGGTTATTTTGAAATCACTGGACCGGATCCACAGGCCTGTCTGTTAGACCACTTACGTAAGTAGCCCGTTTAGACTGCAGGGCGCATGTTACTATCGTTTTCCGAACTAAGTTCTGTACGCTATTTGTTCTGCCCAATGGGGTGGTTCTTCCCCTCCGCCCGCACAAATTACGAAGGATGGGTGGGGTGGATGGAAATAGTACAGTAGGGGCTGGGTTTTGGGG
>WWET01001230.1:168163-184953 GCA_011038615.1 Limnodynastes dumerilii
CCCCCCCCTAGTTTTACTCATATTGCTGCCCCCTCCCCTCCTCCCTAGTTTTACACATATATTGCAGCCCCCCCTCCCTAGTTTTAACCATATATTACAGAACCCCTCTCCCTAGGCCCCAACCAATCACTTACCTGCTGTCTCGGAGCCTTACTCCTCCACGGCGCACGCTCTCTCCCTGAAGAATGACGCAGCGTGAACTTGGGGTCATGCAGCGTCATTGATCAGAGAGGGAGGAGATGCTGCGGTGGAGAGGCAGACTCTGCTGCGGCGCTGAGGTGAGTAAAGGGAGCCTCATCTCTCCGTCACCCCCTTTACTCACCGCAGCGCAGCAGCAGAGTTAAACACAAACGGATGGTAAATGGAGACGGGGGGCTGCTTTTCCCGCCTCCCCGAGCCCGGCGCTTTAGGCGATTGCCTAATGGTTGCGCCGTCCCTGTATATTGTTCAATCACACCCTTATTTTTTGGGATGAAAGGTAACAGAGAAAAGAGATACCGCCCAAGCTCTAATCTATACCATACCCATCCCAAGACCACTATACCACTCCACCTAGTTAGAGCATCAACCACTGTGATGAACCCACAGGCTGGGAATTTTAAATATACTAAACTGCCCTGCAACTTCCCAAGAAAGCCCCTTCTGCAGAAATGTCAGGATCATCAGGATTGCACATACACAGAGAGGAGAAAATAAATATCTAAACTCCACTTCACTTATAAAATATAAGCATAGCAATCCACGTACATACATAATTTACTATCTGGGTATCTGGATGAGGGACACAGTGCCGGCACGATGCGGCCAGGCTACACAGGCGCTCACACCCCCGCTCCCCACTCCGCAGCAACGGTGTATGCTTCCATGAACACAGCTGTTAAACATTGCAAGGTGCTCTCCCCATTCTGGTGAGAGCACCTTACAATGTTAAGCAGCGGCGCTCATTCCCTCCAGCCCTCCTCCTGTGGCTGAATGAATGACACTAGCGTGACCTAAAGTCACATCAGCGTCATTCACTTCAAGGCCCACCATAAGGGAGAGCAGAAGACTAAAGGTGGAATGACTGCAAAGTTAAGTAACATGATGGGTGGGGGGCTGGAGAGATATTATTGGTAATACTGAGGGCTGGAGACATGATGGTGGAGCCTGGGGGGACTGGAGACACTTTATGGAGAATACTGAGGGGCTGGAGATGTGATGGAGGATACTGTGGGGCTGGAGATACACGAAGGGGGGACTGGAGACACGTAATAGAGGATGCTAGGGTGTTGGAGACATGATGGGGGAATACTGGGGGGGGCTTGAGATACATGATGGGGGATTGGAGACACATGGTGGGGATGCTATGGGGCTGGACACTTGATGCGGAATACTGAAGGGTTGGAGACACGATAAGGGTATACTGGGGGGCTGGAGATATGATGGGGATACTGTGGGACTGGACACTTGATGGAGGATACTGGAGGGCTGGAGACACGATGAGGAATACTGAGGGGCTGGAGACATGTGGGGAATAGTGGGGGGCTGAAGAGACATGATGGGGTATACTGGGGGGCTGGAGACAAGATTGGGGAATACTTAGTGGCTTAAGAGATGATGGGGATATTATGGGCTGGAGAGACATTATGGGGGATACCGGGAGCTGGGGAGACGAATGATAAAATATATAGTCACTATTGTTTGACTGTTTTTAAGCTAGGAATTGTATAGCGTAGACTAGATAACTGTCTATTTTATAGTGGTCAATATGATTTACTTTCTTTAATTGTTGTTATAAGAATGTTTTTTATGACACTTACTATAATCTAGGATGGTTACAGGTGTTAAATTGTAAAGGGCGCAAATTTAAAATTTGCAGGGGGGCACTGAACACCCTAGCACCGGCCCTGGAGGGACATTTGGGTTAATAAGAGAATATGGAAAGCTTGGGGTTCTTATGTGTGGTTTGCTCACTGGTGGAGGGCAGGAAGGAAAGAGGAGGAGAGGCCACCAGGCAGGTATGTTATGAGCACAGGTACTAATGGTAGAAGTTGGAATTGCAGGATAGTCCAGAAAGAATAGCAGGATTGCATTCACAGATAAGAAGAAAAGAATTACACATGGATTGGTAAAAATACGCAACTAAGTGGCAAGTGTAATCCCATGATTCTCCCCTCGTTCGTATGGAGCTTTGTAGACTTCTACCACCATAGGGCTACCTTAAGTTTCCGTGCGAATCTTGTGCGGATTTTGCTAAAGTACGTGCATTTGCAGCCCATACTGCCCTATATACATACCTCCCCCACCCACTTTTCTTAAAGTCCTACTTACGGACTACTGCACTACTGGCACGACCCATCTTACGGATCTCACTAGGCATGGAGATGTACTCCGTGTGTAACATCTGGCTCACGCATGTGCAAATCACAAAAAACTTCAATTTACACACATGGCGGGCCTGATTCAGAGGCTGAAAATAAGAACTTAAAGTTACACCTGGGCAAAACCATGTTGATTTCAGGGGGAATCAAGTTAATTTTATTCAATGCATGCAGGGAGAATGCTTTGCTCTTACTTACTGCACACAGATACCTGATCAGCTTCACTTTTACACTGCTAATTAGACTTGAGCTGGGAAACATCACCTTTTAACTATAATACTGTTGCAACAAATGAAATTTGACTCCCCTGAAATCAACATGTTTAGCCCAGGTGTAACTTTAAGTTCTTATTTTCAATCTCTGAATCAGGGCCGGCATGCGTAAATATAGGAATGTTATTAGGTGTGAATCAAGGCTGCGGTGTGAATCAAGGCTGCAGAGACGACAGTAATCTGGAGAACTGCAAGGGACACAGCTTCAGTCTGCCTCGAAGCAGGGTGAACTCATACAGGTAATGCTACACTGGTGATGAGTTGTGCAGTAGCGATATTAACTGGAGCAGGTGATGCTGCATTGATGGTAGCTGTACAGTCTGAGCACTTATATAAACTGGAACAGGTGATGCTGCGGTGATGGTAGATGTACAGTCTGAGCAGTGATATAAACTGGAACAGGTGACACTGCGTTGATGGTAGCTGTACAGTCCGAGCAGTTATATAAACTGAAACAGGTGACGCTGCGGTGATGGTAGCAGTGCAGCATGACCAGTGATATTAACTGGAACAGGTGCTGCAGTCATAGTAGCTGTACAGTCTGACCAGTCATATAAACTGGAACACTTGAGAAGTAACTGAGTTTCCACGAGGAGACACAGGAAACAGGAACATATATTAAAGTACTTGTTGTACTGGCACAGGTGAGACTGTGCTACGGATTTAAATAGTGTGCGCTTAGAGCTCACAGGCTCTTCAGAACATGTGACAGCAGGGCCGGATTGAGGGCCATGTGTGCCTGGAGCTGAAAATTATCAAAGGCCCATACTATATAGTATGCTTTGGAGGAGGATGTCAGTTCCTGACGTTCATCCTTTTGCATTGCAGTGTGTGGGGGCCTATTTTCAGATGGAGGCCTGGGACTGTTGTTAATCTGGACCTGTGTGACAGGACTAAGCTCCACATCCGTGACAGTGAGCTGACTGCATGCAATATGGCCGTGCCCATGAATAGTACTGATGCTTGTGCTTTAGAACAGCGATGCAGGTAATACACTGGGAAACACTGAGGATCTCAAGACAGAGTAGTCCATGATGGAGAGCCAGAGCCAGCGCAGCCAGAAAACCCAAGATAGCTGCGGCCTCTAATCCTGTAACACGGTTTGTGACATATACTAATTTACCAACAGGGCAGAGATTATCATCTCCGGCCCCAACCATCATAAGAAAATATTGGGACTCTGTGCTCACTGTGCCAATATCTGTCTATGCTGCACAGAAGAGATAAAGTTGGAAGGATGGTTGCACGTGCATATACCCGCATTTGTCCAACATTGTACATTTAAGTTTTAGGAATACCATAAAATCAAATGATCAGCTGCAAACTGTTTTATGTACAAATCCTGATCATGGGAGCATACACACTTTAATTTCATTCCAAGTGGTCTGGAATTGTATAAATGCATAGGTGTGCGCCCAGCTTAAGATGGAAGTATATGTAGAGGTAAAAATGGTTCCCTCAGTATCAGAAATGGGTGGATCAAATTTAAAACTTTGAGGCATAAACGAAATAACATTTTATGAAATGTTCTTTAACGTTTACAGGAACATCGTTGGCTTTTAAGGATGGTCCATACACTTTTTCTATTTGCAGCCTCTAGGGTCCTTTTGTTAACCAATCACTAAACCAGGGTTGCCGACTTTTAAAATACATACATGCAGGGGGCAGGGCCTAATGATGCGATTTATGCAAATCACGTCATTACCCCTTTTGGAGTTTCATAGTGACAGGGGTGGGGCTTGATGATGCAATTTGCATCATCAAGTCCCTCCCTGTCCCTAGCAACACTAGAATACTAGTGTTGCCAGGAAGGGGGGCAAGACTTGAGGGTTTGGGAGATTTGCAGGCTCTTCCAGTATACTGGTAGAACTGCCCGAATTTCGTGGAACCCCGCACTAAACAACAAAAGAAGAGCGTGAAGCAGGGATGGATACGGATTGGCTCTCCATAGCAAAAAGACAGGGCCTTAGTATGGATGGGGCGGGACAGGGGCTCTGTCTGGTGTGTGTCGAAGGCTGGCAGCTTAAAACAGCCACATAGAGTGATGAGTGCTGTTTGTAAATACTGTTAGAAGCACAATGAGAGAAGGGGAGGGAATTGTGGAGAGAGTAAAGAGCATATAATGGGACTGCAAAAAGTTACTTGACCTAATTCCAGAGTAGGTCACCTGAGAAAAAAAACTTGAGAACCCCTGGCACAGACTGCTGACACAAAACATACGTATTTACAGCAATGGGCAGTAGATTTTAAGACTTACAGCTAGTTACTGTAATATAAATTCACTACAGCATAAAATGGTCCAAAATGTAGGTATTATAATAAAATTGTTTCATGCTAAAGCGAATAAATTACACATTGAATAGCTTGATTTATTCTAATGCATTTGTCTAGACTTAAAATAGCTCTTTCATGTTTTTAACAACTAATAGATCTTAGTCAAGGACCATAATATTATACATAATCATTATGCTGCATACAGTAAGAAAAAGACATTCAGGCAGATGACCCTTTCACCATTCTTTATAAAGATACTATGGCATGTTAATAGAGGTTACTCAAGATTGATTAGACTCTCCTAACCCGAAAATGAGAGGATGTCTGGAGACGACCTCTAGATGATGTCCTCCAGAATCTCTATCACAGATGACAGTAGTGGAGTGATTGAAAGAATCCTAAATACACAGCTTCTCATTCATTGTCTGCATATGCTAAGTAAACCATTATCTATTTAAATCATTTGAGAAGACTTGTCAGGCATAGACTATCAGACATATATGCAGGAAAACATTTACAGAGAATAACATAGGGCTGTATGCACAGATAGTAACACAAGGGGACTTATGCAAGCTGGTTGCGTAAGTCCCCTTGCTTGACACATCTGGGCTATGGTGGATATGTTGCCCTTAGCAACCAATCAGATTCTAGCTGACATTCTCTAGTATGTAAGAGGAAAGTGAGAGCTAAAATCGGATAGGTTGCTATGGGCATCATCTCCCCGTTTCAACAGTTTAGTAAATCTAGCCCTATGTCTGTGTGTTTGTCTGGAAGAAGTGCGAGTAGCCCAAGCGTCTTTTTCACAAATTATATTGTGAGTCAGCAAGAGCCCCCAAAAATGATTATTATTGGGTGGGAATGCAGACCCTCCAACATGAGTCATTCCATTAGGTACAAAACAGTGTTCGAAGTGGAAATTTAGAAGTGCGGGTATGGAAATTTCAGCACCAGATGTGTCTTGAGTTTAGCAAAGTAAACAGGTCAACAATGAGAAATCACATTGTGTACATGTCATGTGGGTCATGATTTCTACACTGAACGCTTCATGATTAACTAAATGATCTGGTTACCGCTAGGGAAAAACAATGATAGCTCCCCCACAGGGCCGTTTCTAGGGGTGGACGAGTCCAACCAACCTTATTGCCCCTCCTTTTGTGTGTCCAACCAGCCTTATTGTCCCTTCCTTGTTTGTGGCCAGCCAGACTTATTGCCCCCTCTTTATGAGTATCCAGTCACCCTTATTGCCTCTCCTTCTGTGTGCAGCCAGCCTTATTGCCCCCCTCTTTACTTGTGTCCAGTCAGCCTTATTGTCCCCTCCGTCCACCCAGCATTATTGCCCCTCCTTTTGTGTGCCCAGCCAGCCTTATTGCTTTTTGTGTCCAGCTATGCTTATTGCCCCCTCTTTATTTGTGTACAGTCAACCTTGTTGTCCTCACCTTGTTTGTCCAAACAGTCTCATTGTCCCCTAATTGTGTCCAGTCTTATAGCCCCTTCTTTATGTGTGTCCACCCAGCCTAATTGCCCCTACTCCTGTGTCAGTCAGCCATATTGCCCCCGCTCATTATTTGTGTCCAGTCAGCCTTATTGTCCCCTCCTTCTGTTTGTCCCTCCAACCTTATTACCCCTTCTTTTGTGTGCCCAGCCAGCCTTATTGCACCTTCCTTCTGTGTTTTCGACCAGCCTTATTGTCCCTTCCTTCTGTGTCCAGTCAGCCTTATTGCCCCTCCATTTGTATGCCCAGCCAGCCTTATTGTCCCCTCTTTATTTGTGTCCAGTCAGCGTTATTGTCCCCTCCAGTTATTGCCCCCTCTCTATATTGTCTTATAGGCCCTCTTTATGAGTGACCTAATTGTCCCTCCTGTGACCAGCCAGCCTTATTTCCCCAACTTTATTTGTGTGCAGTCAGCCTTATTGTCCCCTCTTTGTGCCCAGTCAGTCTTACAGCTCCCTCTTTATGATTGTCCAGCCAGCCTTATTGCCCCAACTTTGTGTACAGCCAGCCTTATTGTCCTCTCCTTCAGTTTGCCCAGCCTTATTGCCCTTCCTGTGTCCAGCCAGCCTTATTGCTCCCCACCTTAGTTGTGTCCACCCAGCCTTATTGCCCCTCTATATGTGTCCATTCAGCCCTATAGCCCTTTTCACGTCCAGCTTCCTACTCCCCCATTCTAAAACCCCATGGCCAAACTACTTTCTAAAGCAACACTAATAAACTTACCTTTCCTGCATCTTCCGGCTCTCTCAGCGGCGCTCGCTCTGCAGGCTAATGACGCTCGCGTGACCTTAGGTCACACTTACGTCCTCTGCTCTGATCAGAGCTGCGGCTGTGCATAGTACAGTCCGCTCTGCCAATGGCTCCCGACGGCAGCGTGGCACAGGAGAAGTGAGTAGGTATGCCATACGGCGGTATGGCATACCATCACTTCTGTGAGCCCGCATTGAGTAAAAATACAGCCGCTCATAGAATCTTTAGATTCTATGAGCAGCTGTATTCTTACTCAGAGCCGGCTCACAGAAGTGGCGGTATGCCATACCGCCATATACCGGCCCACTTCGAGCATTGGTACAAAATAGTCTGTTCCGGAACTCTAAACTGTCAGGTACTAAGGTGGCTACTTTTTCAAACATCAGTTAATTCATTAAATCCAGGTGAGTAACAGTTGGAGTATTGTGTACCTAATGGAAGGGGTTATGTTGGAGGCTTTAACAATAAACTGTCTGGCAGTTTTCCAGAATGATCACTAATCAGACAGTACAGGCTGCCTTAGTATACAGAAACAGATCTAAACAAACCATTTCTATGCATGTGGATCTGTGCTTATTGCATGTGTTCAGATCCATAGTCGCAGGCCCGAAGAATCCAGATATCTGGGAATTTGCTCCCCTTGCACCAACAGACTTCTAACATCCATAACAAGGGCCAACACATTGTGATAAGTACCATAAGCACTGTAGATAGGCACCAGGCTGTAGAGATGCCCTTTCCACTCCATTCCACGCTGGCTCCAGCCTGTCTCTGCGTCATTACAGGCCCTCTCCTCTGATGTGCTACTCAGGATATCTAACATGTCTTGGTACCAGAGCGTTTGTACAGTCTGGTACCAATTTCCCCTCCACATCCATGGTGACATTCTGCTGTTTCCAGGAGTGCAGTGGGCCCAATGTCATGATTTAAGGAATTAGAATCAGGAGGACAGACGTGTTGAAAGTCTGGATAGAGCAGATTATGTTTTGATTGGTTATAACGGACGCACATGAACAGAACAGACAGAATCTGATGGATATTGGGAAAATTGGTCAGGATCCTGTCCATTGTGTGACAGTCAACTGGACATTGCACATGTCCAACTGTTATTCATCATCCACACTCATTTACCTTCAATATTTACATAATTAATCATTGTACTGCAGCTGTGTATAATTAAAGGACTGACTCCTTAGAGTTGAGCTAGAAATATTCTTCTCGCAACTCATGTCCAACTATTTAGCTGTGTTTTTATAGCTCTAAACATAAGAAAGTCTACTTGTTAGAGGTCCAACAGATGGTTTGTGCTTTTAGAAACGTAAGACCCGATACAGATCTGTTATTCAGCACTGAAGTGAGGAGTGCACGCTCCTACCACTCCCCTCTTTTGGAAGGAGTTACGTGTCCAGAACCCTACCTTAACTTCTCCGCATGGACCAAGACCCATGAGGAACTGCTGCTCTGTCTGGGGTAGTTTAGGCATGCAGAATTGAAGGGCCGGCTCCTTCTACGGTTCAACATATGAGACGTAACATCTGGAGTGTGCGTGTGCTGATGATACTCGTCAAGGGTACTTACCTAAGAGACTTTTAAGTCCCCTTACGGACCTAATTCTGTATCAGGCCCATAATATTCATCATGAAGTGCAAAGAAACGTTAAAAAAAAGTATCAATCTAGACAAAACTATTATTAAATGCAGAGAGAGTGTAGACACAACTTGTAATACAACCATTGGAGGCCACCAAACACTTTATAGCCACCCAACACATTAGCCCAAGGGTGGTGGTAAAAACAGGGTTGAAGAAAAATCTCATTACAATCTGTGGAATGATGATAAAAGGTAATATTACAAAAGATGGGGTTTATATAATCTTGTGAAATAGGGTGTTATAGATCTACAGGTGTATAGATTTACAAATGGCAAATAGGTTGACAAATCTCTGACAGACGTAGTTCTTTTCACAGATCATTTTAGGTACTACAATGATGATTGCCCCTATTTTTCTGCAGTTTTTCATGAAACAGCATCACTTCTGCAACTGTTGCTGCTATAAAGACTCCAGTGGCGACAGGTATGTTTAATTCATCCTAACTCTAACCATCCGCTTCCTGCAACCTAACCTTAACATTCCCCTAACCTTAACTCTCCCCTCTCTGCAGCCTAACCTTAAACCTCCCCTAACCATTCTCATCCCGCAGCCTAACCTTAACTACCCTCATCCTGTAGCCTAACCTTAACTATCCTCATCTTGTAGCCTAACCTTAACCATCCCCTCTCCAGAGCCTAACCCTTCCTGTCCCAGAGCCTAACACTAACCAGAATGGGTATCTGTCAAAATAAGACCATTCGACACCTGTTCCGGGATTGAAATTTACTATATTGAAAAGCTTTCGGCTGTATCATAGTCGAAAATGGGCCATCGCCTCGGCAACTACATCCTATCTCTGTGAGCCATCAGCTGGTGGCAGGACTCCTGTTTTGATTGCCTTATCTATCAGACAGTACGGGCATACGTTAAGGTATGTACGTGCGTATCTATCTAACCGCGCCCTCAAATGCCCATTTAAATGCACCCCCCTGCCCAGTCTCACGTAACTTTGAGCGAACAGATTTCAATCCCTCCCCTCCGTACGTATGTCCCTAAGTGCGATTCACAAGTGCGTGCCTAATGGACTTCCATGCATAAATACTACGTAACTTGCGGGAAAAAGTTACTATGCATGCGCAGTTGATCCGATCCTAAAAATACGCACAAAACTCCACATGAAAACGGATCTCTGAATCCGGTCCTCAGAGTGCAACCATAACAATAATTAAATGAAACCATTGCACTAGAGAATATATAATTATTTAAATCATGAACAGGCAATCGTATTTTTATTATATAAATGCCGTACCAGGAAGGGAAAGAAACTAGCCATTTGTAAATAAGATTCCTGTTTTATTGGTAAATAATTAAAATAAACCATAGCGTAAAACTGGCTTGAGTTAATCATTGGTCTATTGATGTACTGAAAAAAATCTAAAATCTGCTGCATAGGGTAACAGAGGTGACATCACCCAAAAACAGTTATAGCTTTCATTTTGTAAGACAGAAAAAAGTTATAGTCTGGTTGCTTGGAATGAGCAATGACATTTATTTCACGTGTACCAATTTCCATAAGAGCGCTCAAACTGTGTCATCAACCTTGCTTTCATTGCTTCCGCAGAAAATGGGGCAGATTCTAAGAAGCACGATTGTAGTTTCTTTTTATTGATTCAATAATTATCACAATAAATAACAAAAACAACATCATGTATTTCAGTGCAAAGGGAAACACATTCAATTCAGTAAAATTACAGACCTTGAAAAGTAGCTTAAATAAAAGATTTCTGTTAGTATTTGTTAGTTCAATACAAAAAAACTGCATAACACATAATCAAAAGCATCCTTGCCCTACCTGACAGCTGCTTTTTGTGCGTTGATTAGAAAGCAATGTAAATGCTTTTGTGAAATACATTGTATACACAAACTGTATTAAATAATTGCAGTTTCTTACATGGGAAACTGGATTCTCCACTATAGAAGTGGTAAAAACAACCTCAAGGACAATAAAGAAATATGATTACTGCTGAAGGCACTTTGTTGCACATTAATGATTTTTCCAAGTTTATCACAAGCTTCTAGAATAGGTTTGTTGTCTACTTGGAAATAGAATTGCACAAAAGAACAAAAAAAGTCAAATGGTTTTTTTTTAAATGTTTTTTTAACTATTTCAATTTAGCAAAGGAATTGATTTGCGTCATTTCATCCTTGTTAACACCGTCATGGCTGGCATAATGGTCTGTTGTGAGGGCAGCAGAGGAAAGATTTTCCTAAAGTGCATACCCCTCCCCCCCTTGGAACTCTGACACTGATATGTTCAGCTGTTTTCCAATGGATTCTGGTAAAAAAAAATATGATTGGTCTACATTAAAAAGCAGCAGAGGGCTGTAGCCCAATCAACAGCCACAATCTCCGGATTGTCATTGGGACCCGCCCCCTCTTCAATGAACTTCTGTTAACTGTAAAACAAAAGAATCGTGGACAAATAATCCGCATGGAATGACAACTGCCAACTGTTAAGTTGAACAAATGCTAGAGCGATTATTGGCTCAATCATCCAGTTAATGGGTAATTGGGCCAATCGCTGTAGTCAGTGGGCAGGATTAATTTTTTTAAATATACAAATGTACCAGAAATGCTCTGGTATGATTATTTGATTTTTTGACATGGTCAATTTATATTGATCGCCAGCGCCCGATATTTTAAGTTGAGCCCATCAGCTAACTGAACAGATCCCTTTTCTGCAAGTGCCTCCTTCTTGTGCTAGGATTATTGGTCCCAGCAGGAGAGGTGTATGTTCCTTGTATGTTCCTTGCTGGTATTAAAGTCAGAATAAATATAGGAAATAAATTCAATCTGAAGGTACATGTTAAAGATTAATACTGTGCGTAATGCAGCCATGAATAGCCATATATTTAGCGATTGCATGTAACACTATCTAAAAGCAAGAAATTTTGATACATATAATTTAAAGAGCTTTAATGAGAACACATAAAATGTAGAAAGTAAATGGCAGGAGTCTGAGGATATAGTCAATTACTCATGTACATAGATACAGCAGGACAGTCCTGACAGGAGGCTGGAGGTATAGTCAGTTCCTCATATAGGCATAGCTACCAAGGAGAATAGTCCCAGTGAAAAAACAAAACATCTCACCTATCAGATGTTGTGTAATTGGGATGTGCTGACCTTCAGACCTTGTGGCACCTGACCAATGTAACTGTGTTTATACCTAACTGGGATGTCATTTACTTCATGAATTCAGGGTCGCCACCAGAAATTCTGAAGCCTGGGACACATCGACGGCGCACCCCCTATGTGACATCACCCGTGAAGATATACAATTCAACAGGGTGGTCTCTATAATTTTGTTCATGTGTCAGTTACAGACATATGCACCTTTAGAACTTCAACCAACAGCAGATCCTTGTGAGCTCATGAGATACCACTAGTTTAGAGTTCCCACTCAAAGACCCTACAATAAAACTTCAAATTTGATCCTTAATTGATGTTTTGCTCATAAGCACACCATTACTGTATATTTAAATACAGAAACCCTCCCACATGCAGATTAAGGGAGTTACGACTATGAAAGAAATGGCATGGATTGCAAACTGTTAGTATTGCTCGGACCACTTTCTGATGCGTGTGGTTGGAAATGGGCGTGGTTTGCCGCTGCGATGACCTCATTTGTGATGCAGGAAAACAGCAGTAGTTCTCCGTCTGTTTCTTGTAAGATCATGTCTTTCTAGCAGCTGGAGGATCTGTGACAATTACAACCGTGACAGGTGCCTTAACCCTCCCCTAACCTTTACCCTAACTCTTCCTGTCCCACAGCCTAACCCTAACCTTCCCCTTTCAGCAGCCTGACCTTAACCCACCATGTCCCGCAGCCTAACCTTCCACTTCAAGCAGATTAAGCTTAACCCTCCATGTCCTGAAGTCTAACCCTAACCTTAATCCCATCTGCAGCCTATCGTGGCCAGTCCCCAGCCTATCAGAAAGTAAAAATCTCAGGATGGTTGGGAGGTATGCAGAGGGATGCGCTGGTGATAGGTAGTTTTAATGGATCAATGGGCCGGATCCAGACCTATGGGCACCTTATGGCCGTCCGAGGTCAGTACAGCCACCATCAGAGTGGGGAGTGCACTTACATGTCCAGATTCCTACCATAACTTTTATGATCAGCTATGTGGCCTTATGGCCGCATAGCTGATCGTAGTGGAGCTTCCCCTGCCCTGTCCCCTAATTTGCATGTCAATCTCCGCCTTTACGGCGGAGATACAACATGCGTAAAGGGGGGAACACTCCCTTTTCATAACAGCCGTTGGCCGTAAATATAGTTACGGCCGCCGGCCCTTACAGCGCCGTATAAAGGTTGTGCGCATGTGCACAACCTTCAAAATGGAAATTATGGCCGAGCAGGACATAATTCCCCTGGCGGACATTGTTCTGGATCAGGCCCAACCTTCCTGTTGGCCAGGTACCTATCTCCAGCCCTAAATCACTGAAGTTCCCTGAGATTCTGAGTCTTTGTGATCTCTCTCTCACAATATCATAATGGGGAGTTTAATACTGATCTCCAGACACAATGAGTCATTACACATAGGTAGCATGTTGTGCATTTTGCAGCATCTCTGTAGATTTTTTTGAAGCTCACTTTATTACAGGTAATATATAAAAGCCTTTGATCACTGTTTTTGCATTTCAGTTCAGGAGTTCCTAGTCTGTGACTGTAAAACCACTTGTTACTTTAACATCAACGACCAGTACTTCGGCAGCAGATGGTGTCAAATGGACAAAAACAAATCTGGTCTTTCTACAGGAGAATGTTATTAAAATTGTCTCTTATTCCGTAATGCTGTTTGAAAGCAAATGCACTATAGAGCAACCACTGCAGGTTAAGTGCTTCTTCTTCCTGTAGAGGAATTCAGTATTGAACTACTGTACATAACACACCTGCAAAGCATGTAGCACAGCGGAAGCGAAGAGCTGCTGTTGAAAATGTGCACGGCAAAGTTCCGACAGTAGCAACTCTGGATAGGTTGTACTGAAAATAAGCCCATAAAAATAGATATGCATAGGAACATTGCGAGTCCTCGCTGCGAGAGCTGTCATTACGAAGTAGGGACAGCCAAAAGTTACTTTTTGGGAGTCTCTATTTCACAGCCGTTTAAAAAATTTTTTTATGAATCGCATATTCACCCATTCATTTTTGTAAGTGCCGCCGCCAGAGCTCCGGAGAAGTGAGTAACCCTCTCCAGGGACTTAGAGTTAGGCTGTGGTGGGTAGACTTAGGGTTAGGATTACAGAGTGGGTTGCGTATAGCATAGTCACTTACCTTTCGGAGCACCATGTTCAGTGTTCCGGGGATCGATTGCTATGCCTCTTCAAGGCATAAGCAATCGATATCGCAGCCAGTTCAGAACTGGCTGGGAGTGAATGGTCCTATCAAAATAGGACCATTCGCAATGGAGACCCACATTATAGGAAGATAGGCTGAGAGGTGTATTGCAGTACTCTATGCATGTTTGCATAGGTTTTTTTTATGAATTAATTATTTTTTAATTGGCATAATTTTACTGTTATTTAATTACAATAAAGAATAGATAAACAAAAATAAAATTAAACATTTTTTTGGTAATTTTATACAAAAATAAAAACAAAAACAAAAAAAATGTAAACATGAATATTAATGGACCGGATCCATACTTAGTAAATGTGGGCTTTGCTCATAAGGGACCGTATTCACACATAAGAATGATTTAGGTTAATAGTTATATGCAAAAAGTTGCAAGGCAACTAACTCCCATGAATCGCCCCTGGTTTTAAGCTACATTATCTTTAGGTTCGTAGTTGTGTGTGTAGGGAGGCTAATTAAAAATGTTTTTTGCTTAACCTCCCCATTTACATGGCTCCACCCAATCTTCTTATCTTTGTTCTTAAGTTTTCCAAGCACGCCTCTTCATTCTTAAGTCACTACAAACCTTGAGGAAATAGATTTCTAATGGTGATTCCCATCCCGTTCTTAAGTCCTATGTAAATTGCGTATATTAAGGTTCTACGCACGCGCAGTATATCCCTTCGTAAATATACGTACCTAAAAAAAGCATCATTTTCTTAACTGCGAATCAGGTCCAAGGTTCCCAGCATGGATCTGGATCATTAGGATACCATGCTGGAAGAATTGAGTAAGGGTGAAGAGATATGAATTCTACAGTAAAGGCTGGGTTTAATGCCTATGTACAATGCTGATTTCCGGACGTCCCCTTTTATAGTGGGGATGGCACGGAAATCTTCCAGTAGGGTCCTGCGTTCATATAGCATGTGTGGCAATACAGTGCTATTCAGCCTAAAAAAAATGAGTTAAGTGTAGTGTATGTAGAGAATGTGTTCCAAGACATGATTGATTCTTACATGCAACAGTTTCATTTTTGTAAGGTGTGGCCACTAAGAATATGGCCATTTCATGTAGGAAAATATCCTTCATCTTACACTTACACCAGCCCTGAGCTGGTACAGTCCATAACCGCCCACTTTCTCATGTTAATATAATGGAACACCCCTTGCGCCAGCACGAAGCACATGGAAGCGGCCAGAGGCAGATCAGTCCTTTCGCACTCGCTTTTTAGTGTTCATTTTAGTTTGCAGTATGTAAGAAACAGCTCTGAATCAGCCCCTTCATGTATATTGCAAAGTGATTTTTCTGTATTTTTGAACATTTCAATATTAAAACACAACAGACAGCAATCTATGAAATAATACCCTTTAGGGAAAATACACCAGCAGAAGCAGCCTTGTTTGTGTTTAAGCAACAGCTAATGAAATTCCTATTTAACCAAAGTATGCAGTAAGTTCACATATTAAAAATGTAAATCCTTTCAAAGCATCTCTCTATCTAATAAATATCATTAACTCATAGGATTAAAGGTCATTAAAGTGCATGTTCTCAACAGAAGGTTAGCACTAAGCCTAAAACTGAATAAACCATTGCTAAATATAATCAACTAAGCTGAAGTATTTGCCATGTCACTAAAACATTATTTCCTAAAGAGATTAAACAGCAAGATCAGAATTTCCTGACTTAGTCAATATACTTAGTAGTAATAGACAAGTACCTTTCCGAAGCATTGCCTGCACTGTACAAACAGACTCCTACAGGAACACGTTGACTGGATGAATGAGAAGAGAACATGTAAGCCATCGTCTTTTAGTCATATAGATAGCGATGCTTCAGGATGCATTATGACAATGTCTCCAGAATCCTGACCCCTTTTGTTACAAATATACTCATTACTGTGTAATTGTTGTTCTCCTGCTTCTTACTTCCCGAAATGAAAAGCAACACTAAATTCTAGGTAATTTCCAGCAAGAAAATGAAAACAAAGGGAAGGAAATTACATGTATTTGGACAAGTGTGAAGGAAAATGGTCATTTAGAAGCACAGTGCCTATAGAAAATCTTCATAGCCTGTCAAAATCCGTAGCTTCTGTTAGGTAAACCTCACTGAAGTGAAAATAACATTTAAACCATTCTTAACAATTGGTATCATACAGAACCGGATAGATAAATCAGATTCTTATGCAATCGGATCCTTGCACAATGAATATGTGAGATCTGCATTCACAGGATCGCAATTGTACGGCTAAACACTCCTAGCAGGGTGTGGGTTTGTGGAAAGAACGGCTCTATTTCCATACTGGCTGGGATTTCGATTGCATATGCCTCGATGAGGCATAGCGATCGATCCACAGAGCGCCGAACTTACTCCGAAAGGTAAGGGGAAAAACTACCCCAACCATTCCCCTAAATCTAACCCTAACCCTCCCCTCTCATTACCCTAACCCTAACCTTCCCTACCCCGCAACCTGACCCTAACCCTCCCTTCCCTGCAGCCTGACCCTAACCCACCATCTCCCGCAGCCTGAAGGCATAGCGTCCACAGAGCGCCGAACTTACTCCGAAAGGTAAGGGGAAAAACTACCCCAACCATTCCCCTAAATCTAACCCTAACCCTCCCCTCTCATTACCCTAACCCTAACCTTCCCTTCCCTA
>WWET01001230.1:195417-206220 GCA_011038615.1 Limnodynastes dumerilii
AGGAGCATACCTGGAAACTAATCCATGATAATACCCTGCTTCTTCTCCTCTCCTCTGTAGTGCGCTCTCTGCTCACTGAATGATGCTGACATGACCTTGGAGTCACTCAAATGGGAGAGACCTGCTGCTGTGGAAAGGAGATGTGTTACGATACCGGTGTTTTGCTTCCAGGGGCGCAGAGTCTAACTGGGGTCTGGTCTTCGCTAGAGCCCCTGATGTTGGGAATAGTCTGGGCTACAGGACCAGCAGGTCGCGGCCCCATAGTAGACAGTAGCCACAGTACAGAGAACCAGGCACAGGTAAGTATTAATGCAGGACCGGACTACAGATAGAGTTCATGATAAAAAGAGCAGTGCAGAAGCTGCTGAATGCACATAGCCAAATCCTCAGCTAAGACATCCCAGCTGCAACGTAATCAGATAGGATCCTTAGCAAAAAGGAATGCTGCAGGGAAACATGGACCAGAGTACCCTGCTACAGAGCAATGACAACATTACACACTGCTGCAATACTGCTGCGAGTAACAAGACGCTGACAGAGAATTGTCTATGAGCAATCATCTGCCTGCACTCCTTCCCCAGCACCCCTCGCTGTGGTGTCCCCTTCATATTTTTTTTTGGGGGGGGGGGGCAAGATGCCCCTTCACATTCTGACTCCTATGATAAAGATGGCAGCCAAGATTCCACAGCTATATGAGACCTGTGAAATAGTGTTTAAACTGTAGACTGCGGGCCTGATCCAGACCTACGCCCGCGAGCGTAGCGTATGATCGCCCGGGCGTATAAACTTTCACGCCCATGACACTCCCATTGATTGTACCGACTTACGGTGGCTGAACCCTACCCTAACTTTTTGAAGCGTCCGTGCGAATTTTCGTACCGATACGCTGGTCGTACGGGGCTTAGCACACCCATACTGTACAATTTAAATGTCTATCCCCGCCTCTGTGTAGTAACTCGAGCGTCCGGACTATCGGCGTACAAAACGCACGCCCCTTGGGCGAAAAATATACACTCAAAATACGCTCGCTGTACGCTCATGTCCTTCGGACGACCGGAAGTTGTCATACTGCACATGCGCAGTGCATTTTTTCACCCGGTTTTACGCTCCCGACCGGTGTACGCTCGGTCGCGGGCGTAGTTCTGGATCAGGCCCTGCTTCACTAAAGGTACGGAATGTTTCTTATGTTTAGTTCTGACAGTGTAGTTAAAGCAAGTGAAGCATGTTGTTTCTTTTATTAAACTATTCATTTCATTTGACTCATTTCATTTTAATTAACAGTTAATTTAGATTTAAGTCTGACTATATTTCTATAACACAGAATATTTGCAGGGAATACAACCAACCCTTTCATCAGAGATAATAGTGGACTATCCCTGTCCTTGGCTCTGGATTAGTGGGGAAGAGAACATAACATCATTGAGACAGTACCTTTGAACACTTAACGGACCGGATCAAGACCTCTGCTTCTGCTGACCTTGGAGCCGGATCATTGCTGTATTCTGAGTCCCATACGGTGACAAGAGTGAGGCCTCAACTTTTGCACATAGGAGTCAGATCAGGAGGGGGTGAGGGGACATCTTGCCGCCCCCAAAATATGAATGGGATGCCCTCTAGTGGTGTCACAGTGGCTGGGGGCCATCAGAGGATTGTGCAGAGACAGTGTATGGCTGGCTGTTAATAATGCGCTGAGCCAGTCAGGCACTAATTTCTCTGCAATTCTCTGTCAGCATTTCATCTCCTCCACAGCAGCTCCCCCCATCTTAGTGACACTGGTGTGACTCCAATGTCATGTCAACATCATTCAGCAAGCAGAGAGTGCGCGCCGCAGAAGAGAGGAGAAGAAGAGATTCATCAGGGTCAAGGTAAGTTGCAAATGGTGGTGGATGGGGGTCACAAATGGTAAAGAAAGAGGCAGTGTGCCAATGGAAGGGGGAGGGCACCATGTGGAGGAGGGCACCAAAATGGAGCTAAATTCTGGCCCCCCAAACAAAAAATGTTCTGACACCCCTGCTTGTGTATAAAGGCTTATGATAGATGAACCCTACTATAAGATAGCTGTGCCACCCTCAAATTAAATGGAAACAGCTTGGGAAATCTGGATAGGGCTTAATGGCCTTTGAGTGAGGTTTTTGCAGAATGCAGGAGTTTTATTATGCTTCAGTCTAGATCAGGTCAAATGAGTTAACACAAAACTTAGTTGCTTTCATCACAGTTGCAATCTTCTCCAACCCTTTAAATTGTAATAACCATTGTTGATTAAATGGCATTCATTTGGCATCGTACTGATAATGAAATTGAAGAGAGCTGTTGAGTCTACCAATACATCTTTGCATTACCCCTCCCTATGTTATCTTCTTTTGTAACTCTCTTCTCATTACCTTGCAAAAAAAAGAAAACAGACATGCATTTAAAAACAAATAAAAAGACAGTATAATTTCTTTTCTAAACACTGAAATGAAGCCAGGCTTATATTTGCCATCTCACTGTGAGAGACATGGCAAAGGGGATTTTGCACAGTGAAGTTCTCTTTTGAATGCAAAAAATAATTAAATGATAATTACAGAATATAATTCTATTGAGATAAAACAATGCAAGCAAGATAAAGTAGGTAATCAGACAGAACATGCATTTATAACCTTCAGTCATTTATATTTTTAATTCAAAAAAGGAATGAAGTTAGTGAAATGGTCCCAGGAATATTATTTAGCTTACATTTAAAAATTAATTTGCCAACACGTTTATATTACTCATTTTGGATGCCTTGCTATTACAAACAGAGTTAATTTTTACTTGGGAAAGTAAAGTTTTATTATAAACAATTTTGGTGAATAGAGATTTATTAGTAACTTCACAATTGGGATAATGTAGTTGAGGTAACCTGCAATTTAAGAGATCCACCTTGCACGGGGGCTATTGGGCCTGATCCAGAGCTACGAAATTGCCGTCCGACGGGGGAATGCGTACGTTCGCCCGTGCAAATGAACATACACGCCCCTAACACTCCCATTGTAAAGTACCTGCTTACGGCGGCTATACCCTACACTAGGTACTCCCGTCGGCCGTACGAATTTTCGCACATATTACGCAAAGCGTATGGGCTTAGCACGCCCATACTGTACAATTTAAATGGCTATCCCCGCCTCCGTGTAGTAATACGAGCGCCCAGACGACCGTCGTACTGAACGCACGCCCCTCGAGCGAACATTTCGCTCACAATACGACCGCTATACGCTCATGTCGTCCAGCCGACCGGAAGCTGTCATACTGGGCATGCGCAGTGCGAATTTTCGTACGAAAATACGCAAAAAACGGTCGTACGCTCGCTCGAATTCGGCCAATTTCGTAGCTCTGGATCAGGCCCTATATGTTAGACATCTCTAAAATCATAGAAAACGAATTAGTTCTTAATATTAATATGGTGTATGAATGCCCTTATAAGTGTGTGCAGAGGTTGGTATATCTTTCACAGTGCCTTGCCTTATCTCATTACCAGCAACAGAACTCTTTTCTATAGTGTCAGTTAAATAATAGTTTTTAAACAATTGAAATATGTTAACAAAAACCCCAAAACAATAATTTTGGATTGTGCAAGATTGCATGGATATTAAAGGGTGAAGCCAGGGAGGAGTTTTTATTTTTTTTTATCTTAAAGACTGAAATAGTATTCTGTACAAATAGCCAGCTCAACCAAGGAAAAGCATGAGACACTAACTGGTATCAATTTTCATCTTAATAGACTTTCATATAAATGTGTGTGGTATTTAACAGCGATGGTCAGAAAGTCACCAGTTAACCTGCCAGCACAAAATGACCGACAAGTTTAACTGATAACATTTCCTCTATCCGACAGGTGTTTTAAGTTGACGCCAGTCAGAATCTTGTAATGTCGATACCATGTTTGGCATTACAGAGAGAAAGAGCGGACAGAGGGACTGGATGAGAGAGAATGACAGACAAAGGGAAAGAACAGAAGGGACAGACACAGGAGAAGGGACAAGCTAAGGATTTATGTTTTAGAATATACAGATGGACGCAGGTACACCTTCCCTTCCATAATGCTTTTTTAGCAACATGGTTGGATTGCTAGATTGCATCCCATTAGTAAACCATTAAAACTTTGTTTACTTATCTTTTAGCAGCTTCCATCTTCATGCACAGATTAGACAATGGAGCTAACATCACCGTTTCAATATACAGGACGAGTCATATACTCTCTGTTTAGGAAATTAAATAGGTTATGTCAGCTCTATTGTCTGATCTTTGCAGGAAGCCGGTAGCTGCTAACATTACTGTCAGTAAACAAAGTTTTAATGATTTCTGAAGCCCCATTTAACTTACCCCAGCAGGTGGGCCTGTTGTGCATGCAATTTTACGCCACATATGGCAGACTATACTTGTATTTGGTAAATATTGTATACGCCCAACGATACATCACTTTTGGATTTTAATGAAAATCAGCCACTGATACAGCTGATTTTATGGCGTTGGATGTTTCATCGTTGATATGATTATTGCTGTGGCAACTATAACTGCTTACATATGCCCTCTCACACACTTTATAGTTTATTAGCCTCGTTCTGTGAATTCAGGTGGCCTCCTGCCACAGCTGTATTAAGCAATAATTTACTGGAGTGTGTTTTTGGCATAATCATGTACAAATATGGCCTTCATAACAAAAGCGAACTCTCCCAATAGAAAAAAAACTATAGTGCTTGTCATTTGTAAGCACAGGGAACCCAGTGCTACAAGAGAGTTTGCAGTTCTTTGTATTGCTCCGCTGAGCAAGCCATTAATTATTCTCACCAGATTTCTATCCTTAGGTAATTGCGCAATCATGTTAATAACTTTAAGGAGAAAATTAATGAATGTTGGACAAAGGGCCTAGGGATTAATGATGCTGACAGGCGACAGCTACAGTAAAGGTTGTGTGGCAGGGCAGAGAAATATAGCTTTTCATTTTGAGTGGTCTTTCCCATTGAGATATTATTGGTGCCATTGTAAAAATGTTTTGGAGGGTTTTAAGTTTGGTTGACAAACAAATCAATCATTGTGGTGTAGCTTTTGCAAACAATTTACTATTAACAGCTTCCTAATATTTGTATAAATTATTTTGATACTGTGGGAGGATTATTACTAACGATGCTGTATTTATAATTGCTCACAGCAACGGTTCACAAACTTTTTTTCTGTTGGGCCCCCTGTGACAATAAAAATAATTTTGTGACTCCAATCTTACTTGTGACTAGTGGATGACAACAGCCATTCCCTGATCAGTGTGATGAGACCACCCACCACACTGACTGGTAATTGGCCAAAATAATCCACCAATCAGGATGCTAACAGCCTGCAAACTGTTTGACTGGACGCTGGTAGGCAGGGAATTTGGGAGAGTATTCTCAATTGGCTATAGCTGCTGTGGAGAATGCTCAGTCTGACTCCTGGCTGCCAGTTAATCTGTTTGTGTGCAGGGTGAGTGCCAGAGGACTCTCGTTTCTCTAGAGATTGCCGTCTGATACTCAGTCTAGTGACCCCATGAAGATGTAGGAATGACCCGTACTTTCATAACTTATGGCTAAGAGAAAACAGATGCTTCAATGTTTTCCATAGCTTTGATTGTTTGTTTTTATAAATGGTAGCATCTATTAAATACAAATGATGTATCCAAATAATTAAGAACAATGGGCCAGATCCAGAACAACGATTGTGAGCGAATTTACGCATGGCGGAGACGTAAAATCGTGTTTTGGTAAGTACTGCGCACGCGCACCATAGAAAATACGCTCAGTAACGTAGCGTAATTGTGAACATATGGGCCATTCATGTATGTGTCACGTAAATACTTACGCGTGGGCGTGCCAATTTTACGTGAGTCCAAAATACGTCTGAAATACGTTAAGTAGGCGGGGGTTTGTATTTAAAGTGTACAGTATGGGCGTGCTTAGCTGCGTAAATACGTGTTGCCCATACGTACGTGTGCGGATCACTGCGGTTACGTTGGCAAAAGTTAAGGTAGGGTTTGAAAAACGTATCTTGACAAAATATGTACATTCAATGGGTGTGCCTAGGGGAGTGTATAGAAGGTATGCACGTGAAAATACGCTACGCGAGTAAACGTACGGCAAACGTAGTTCTGGATCTACCCCAATATCTAAATTAAATGCAAAGTAAATGAAAAGTATGAATCCTAAATCAAAGTCAAAATATTCTAGAGCTTGACAACAAAAATAGCTGCAAGTGAGGGGTGGAAATTATTATTTACTCATTTAGGGCCGTATTCAAAGAACCGTTTTTGCGTGGAGTTGTGTGCGTATTTTTAGGATCGGATCAACTGCGCATGCGTAGTAACTTTATTTAAGTTATGTTGAATATACGCTCGAAAGTGCTTTAGGCACAGGCGTGTGAATCACACTTGGGTACATACGTGCGGATGGGTGGCGTAGAAATCCGTACTTGAAAATGAACATTAATGTGAGTGGGGGGAGGGGGGCCATTTAAATGAACGCATCGTCTGTGTCATTGCACAGACAGAGCACATATACACGTACACACGTAAAGAACAGAGTGGATTAGGGACTCGTAAATCCCCGACAGCACGTCCAGGAGAGGAAAGTGTCGGGGGTTGTTTCCTTGCTCCAACCGTGCGTATAATTGTGTACATAAGAAAAACGGTTATTTGAATACGGCCCTTATACTTTATGGTTATAAATTGCTTCAACATTAACATTAATGAATGTACTTTACAGTTGAACAGAGAAATGTCACTTCTTAACTCTAAATATGTTTCCACCTGAAGTTCCTGTCCAACAGCCTAATCCTAACCTTCAACTTGTTACAGCCTAATATTAACCATTTCTGTCCCATAGTCAAAACCTAACCTTTCCTTTCTAGCACCCTAACCTTAACCATCCATGGCCTTGGAGTCTAACCCTAACCTAACCCAGTACACATGTAATTGTTCAAATAGGAGCATTTCTACATACTACCCATTCCCAATAGGAATTTTCTGTTTTCATACTAAAAACTTGCTGGCATTGATGCAGCCACAATTCAGCTGTTAGCTGAATCAGTGGTGTAAATCAGCCGTTCGAAGCTGCAACTGCATCCTGGTCATAGGCATATCTATAATGGGTGCAGGGTGTGCAGTGCACATGGGCCCCTCAGAACAGAGGGCCCTGTGGCATTCATCCTGCATCCAGGGTTAGCAGGGAGAGGGGGGCTATTCGGCATCTATTTCTTTCCCCTAAGATCTTCTGGAGGGAAAAAAATATATGTTGAATGAGACCCCCTTCCCCTGCGGTGAGACTGCCCTATTCGCGGGCCAAAAAAGGGATGGGGCTTACAGCGCAGTTAGGCTCCGCCTCTTTTGCGGTCCACTAATCGGGACAGTCCTGTCTCAGGTACAGGGGGAGGGCCATGTACAAATCCTGCACAAGGGCCCCCTCACTTCTTAAAACGCCCCTGATCCCGGTAACAGAGGAATGACAGACAAACTCAGTCCTTTGTAATTTATATTAATAGGAAAGGACAGTGGGAAATGTTAAGCATGCAAAAAAAAATAATATACTAATTATACACATTTTGTACATTTAAAGAAAAAAAAATAAAAAAAAATATATATATTAACATTTTTCATTATACTGTACATTGACTTTAATTAGCAAATTACTGGAACTATGCATATAATTAACAGTGTTGGAAAAATTAATAGACAAGTATTTATGAACACAGGATGGCAATATGAAAAATAGATGGATGGTCGGCCAATTGAATATGTAGCTGCAATAATAAAATATTGATCCTGGCAAAGATATTTAATAAAACATATGAAATAGGAAATAAATGGCACATAGTACAAGGAGGCAGTACATTGTAATTCTATAGGGAAATGCTTCAAGGTATTTTTGTTTTAAAGAAGCAAAAAAAATAGCATATGATAGTTTCATATCATGTTACATGAAGGCATATGATATTTTGACATTACAGTTTCTTAGCATAGCCTCTTTTAACCATGTCAATCAAAATACAGGTAAGTTTAAATATCTAAGGGCTCTATTTACTATCATTAGTGCTTTTAGCGCTAATGATAGCAACCAGGATCGCTGCGCCTCGCGGGGGGTATTTATTAATACTTACCCCTCCGGCGAGGTCCCACGACAGCCAGTGAGTCTTTCACTGACATCGTTAGGATATGGACTCCCGGCACATGCGCAGTAGATGCTTTTTGAGACTTTGAAAATTTCAAGTCTCAAAAGGCAAAATCACTGCGCATGCGCCGGGATCAGAGGCAGATGTGCGCCTGGACAGGTAAGTTTAAAAGCTTTGGTCTTTTATTTTTTGTATTTTTTTAAGTTTAATATGTTTATTAGATAAAATTTTATTAAAATTTGTTAAAACAGTTTTTTTTTTTTTACTTAGATTTGAATGTACTATTTTGTGTCTATTTTTAGTAAACTGTATTCCAGCGTTAAGAGAACAAAGATTTTGTAATGACTTTTTCTGCTTGCCTCAGAATTATCCCTGTTTATTATTAAACATGTTGCAGTCCTTCAGCATCACAGAAAACAATCAGGCAGATTTCAGTAGATTGCCATTTTACATAATTGCGCAGAAAGAATATGCTTTTATAATTATTAAGCCAGAATTTGTTCTCTTTTAATGTAGTTAAAACCAGAAAATATTCTTCTATTTATACCACATTTCTGTGACATTCCCTCCTGTCAGTTGCTTCTCCAGTGCTGTATTTTCAGTTTCTTTCCCGACACTGATATAATTACAGCGAATTTCAGGATTTCTGGGAGTCAAGGAACACCTCTATCGTTTCCTGCTTAATCTTGCAGAGAATATAGATGTTCTATGAAGATGGAAATAAACCCATGTGGGCAGTTTTGCAGTTCTGATTTCAAGTTCTGGCACAATTGCAATTGCAGTATTAAGTGTAATGCTAGCAGGGCTAAAAAAAAGTTAGATAGCTGTGTTCCCAAGGACTTTGGCACAATATACAGCATTCTGATTAAGGTCAGCTAAATGAGAACTCAAGCAATAAAATCTTAACTGAAAAGCCTCACTCTGTAAACTCATGGCTCGCCACTCAAGTTTGTCTTACTTATATTTAATGGCTGGTCAGGGCTGGTTGCCATATTGGGTTGCCTTGAACTGGATCTAGGAAGAACTTTAATTTGTATTAATTTCCCATGAGGAATGCCTTCCGCTTTATTATCATTTACCATCCAGCGCAACAACAGACAATTAAGACACGAAATGCTGACTGTGGGTCTAACTAACAATTTAACACTTAGGTCCACATTTACAAAGCTGCAGGGTTTGGAAAAGTGGAGATGTTACCCATAGCAACCAATCAGATTCTAGCTGTCACTTTCCTATTACATACTAGAAAATGTCAGCTAGAATCTGATTGGTTGCTATAGGCAACATCTCCACTTTTCCAAACTCACAGCTTAGTAAATCTGGCCCTTAGTAATCTTAAACTATGAAATCAATTTACCTACAATGGATTGGGGCCAAGAAAGTATATTGAGGGAGTGCATAGTAGGGCCGTAATGAGGGAGATGCAGCTGCTGCTACCCCACAGGTTGCCGAGGCCTGTAAGCGCATACCTCCCAACATTTGAGAATTCGAAAGAGGGACAAAATTTTGCGGCCTGGTAGAGAGGGTGTGTCTTATACCACCCAGTGAGCGTGTCTGGGAAGTGGGTGTGTCTTGCACTTCCCAAACAAGCGGATCTAGTGCCTGCCCCTTTTATTTGACAACCATCCATATGTCTGCCCCTTATTATTAGGCCTGCCATCCATATATCTGCCCCTTATTATTATACCTGCCATCCATATATCTGCCCCTTATTATTATACCTTTCATCCATATATCTGCCTCTTATTATTTATCCAGGATTCATATGTCCAGCCTCCATATCTGCCCCTTTATTTGTCCTACCTCCATGTCTGCCCCTTATTATTATTATGTCCAGCCTTCATATGTCTCTTCCCTTTTTATTTGTCCAGTCTCCATGTCTGCCCTTATTATTGTGTCCATCCTCCATATCTGCCTTTATTTTATTTGTCCAGCATCCATGTCTTCCCCTTATTATTATGTCCAGCCTCCATGTCTGCCCCTTGTTGTGTCCAGGCTCCATGTCTGCCCCTTTATTATTTGTCCAGCCTCCACGTCTGCCCCCTGTAATGTCCAGACCCCATTTTCTGCCCCTTATGTGCAGCCTTCTAACTAAATGTAAGTACATAAGAGCTTATGAAACTGATTCACACTTAATAACGTACCTAAATATACGCAGACCGCATGCATATCTTGGTGAGTTTTTGCAAATCGTGCATGCGTTATCCAGATGTTAAATACGGAAATCCGTTACGCACGGAGTTCAACTCTATGCCTAATGAGATCTGTATGTGCCACTACTCCGTAAGTAGGAACTTAAGAAAAGTGGACGGAGGGAAGCATTTAAATTGGGCAGTATGGGCTGGGTTTACAAAGTCTACATGTATTTTAGCAAAATCTGCACAATGGGCTGGATCCAGACTTAAGAAAGAGCTTGTAATTAAGGGGTAGATCCAGAACTACGTCCGTCTTCCATAGACGGACGTAATTCAATGAACAATAGCTACTGTGCATGCGTAGTAGCTATTGTACGCAATCTGCGTATCGTTTCGACTGGGCTGGATCTTAAGAAAGAGCTTGTAATTAAGGGGTAGATCCAGAACTACGTCCGTCTTCCATAGACGGACGTAATTCAATGAACAATACAATAGGTGCATGCGTAGTAGCTATTGTACG
>WWET01001230.1:209833-229306 GCA_011038615.1 Limnodynastes dumerilii
ATGGGGTAGATCCAGAACTACGTGTGTGCGTACGTATTTTAGCGGTGCGTATTTTCGTACACGTAAGGTCAATACACTCCCCACGGCACACCCCTTGCACGGACGTATTTTCACAAATTACGCGACCCAAACCCTACCTTAACTTTTCCTAACGTAACAGCATACGTCCGCTAACGGGCGTACAGACTACGCGAACGTACGCAGCTTAGCACGCCCATACTGTACACTTTAAATACCACCCCCCACCTACTTCACGTAAAACGCACGTATTGGTCACTAACGTACATTTGGCACGCCCACACGTAAGTATTTACGTTAGCAATACGTGAATTACCCATACGTTTGAAAATACGCTACGTGAATGTGCGTATTTTCTGCGGTGCGCATGCACAGTGCGTACAAATCTGCGAATTTACGTCTCCGCCACACGTAAATTTGCGGAAATGCGTAGTTCTGGATCTGCCCCAATGTGAGAAGGACAATTATAAAGAAATGTCTAAAAGCGCAAATAGATAAGGTCACAACTCCTTTGTAAGATCTCCTCCGGTACAAAGGTGGCGAATCTTATGTTATGGAACTAAATGCAATATGGCAACAGGAGAAGTAGTGTCACAGCCAACACGTTTCGACCTACTGGTCTTTCTTAAAGCAATAATAATCACTGTGGCACTACTAGGGGTATTTATGTAAAGTGGCTCAATATGTCTAATGCATTCATTGGTTGGACAAAAAGCGATGGGAGGTCTCCACTGTGGAGGAAAATTTAAAGTGCAGAAAACACAATTAATAAATATATAAATACATAAAGATTAAAACCTCCTTATAAAAACTATTTAATTTCAAAATCACTATTTAGTCTTTTTGGTTGCAATGTTGACATATTAAAAATCCATCCAGGATACATGTTCATTTCTTTCTCTCCATTTTACGGTTATTTTATCTATTCCAATCGCTAAAACTATATCTTCAGGCGAGCATTGTGTTTATCTTTAAAATGGGAAGACAGGCTGTGTTTTAAAAAAACTTTTTATATTATTAATTGGTTTTTAATTGGTGGCCAGTTTTCTCAATGTACTGGAGTCCACGTTTACACTGAAATGATTCATTTTAAAAACCTTCTTATTGTATGTTGATGCAAATTCCGTGATTTCGTTACATTGGTTTTTGTGCACACGACACATCTGACATATGCCGCACCTTTATGGGTTGGCATATTGTTGCCGCAGGAGGTTATGGGACATATCCACAATAAAATCTTTGTAGTGTGTCCGGAGGCATCAGCAGCTGATCAGAACTTCAGAAGTAAATAAAAATCATCAAAAATCATCAGATTGCTTGAAAATAGCCTTTCCCTGCCATCACCACCATCATCTCACCATTATCTTGTTTGATTTAGTGGCGTGTAACACGGTTGCCTGGTTCCTGTTTAATAAATTTGCTATTTTTCTCTGTATAGTTTACTTTGAATGAGGATCTTTTGTTGCTTTCCATAACTCATTTTTGATAATAAACTAGAAACATAAAATGTTGACACCTTAAAGTTTTTGTTTGGAATATATTGCATTCGGTTTTCTTGTTTTCAAGAACCTCTTTACTGCTGCAGGTTAAGAAAAGCAATGTGCAGTATGTCTTCATAGGGTGTGGGTCCCCGGAAAGAACGGCCTTATTTCGATAGGGACGTTTTTTTTCCCAGCTAGTTTCGAACTGGCTGGGATTTCGATTGCATATGCCTTGATGAGACATAGCAATCGATCCACGGAGCACCGAACATTCTGTGCTCAGAAAGGTAAGGCAAAAAACTACTCCAAACCTACCCCTTATTCTAACCCTAACCCTCCCCTTCCATTACCCTAACTCTCCCTTCCCTGCAGCCTGACCCTAACCCACCATCTCCCATAGCCTGACCTTAGCCCTCCTTCCCCTACAGTCTGACCCTAACCCTCCATCTCCTGCAGCCTGATCCTAACCCTCTCTTCCACACAGCTTAACCCTGGAGAGGTTACTCAACTTTCCCGTGGTCTGGGTCCTGCGGTAGCAGCAGCCGCGTTTCCGAAACAGAATGGGTGAGTATGCCAATCGGCATACTCACCCATTCTGAAAAAAAGATTCTAACCTGAAGAGGTATTCGAAATAGGATGTCCCTATTTTGGAAATCAGGCTTTCTTAGCGGGGACTGCGACTGGTCTTCATGAATGGCAGCCACAAGCTATTAGCTTGCGATTGGCTGTCAGTAAGGGAATTCCCAAAAAGTCCTACATTTACAGCGAATAACTGAAACTGATTGTGGTATGGCATTATTAACAATGCAGGGCGGTATTCACACCTAAGAAGCCTCTGCTTCCATGCGTAGTTTCCTTCCTAAGAAGGAAATTGCGCAGGGTAAGATAAGGTAAGATAAGATACTTGTAAGTGCCACAATGTACCTAAAAAGGGGGGCGTGTTAGGGGCAGAACGGGTGAGTTAGGTGCGGATCTGTCTTAGGTGTGAATATCGCCTGCAGTGATATTTTCAGTGTATCCATTTATTTTAGTGGGGTGTTGTGTGGCAGCTGGAAATACCATTAAATTAATAAAATCAACTAAAAAAAATAATAATAAAACAATGCTTCCCAATATGTTTTTTTCAATCGTTCAAAATGGATGACTTAGGGGCTGATCCAGAGCTGCCCATCCGCCTGTGTCCGCATCCGTCTGCTCTGTGCTAGTGTAACAAGGAATTCCACAATATTAAATGAAAAAGGGGTATTTAGTTCATTTAAATAGGTGCATAAGGTGCCTGTGCTTCTGTGAAAAGTTTATACCATTTCATGGGATGATGTAAGTAATAAGTGCATTAAAAACAAAAGAAACCAATTATTTATTTATGAATTCTGCAAATGTAAGTATTAAAAAACCCAACTGCGGGGGTGACGATTCCCTACGTCCTATGCAGAGTTGTGTGTTTCTGCGGGAAACGCAACTCTGGACAGGCCATAGGGGCCAGATTTACTAAGCTGCGGGTTTGGAAAAGTGGAGATGTTGCCCATAGCAACCAATCAGATTGTAGCTCTCACTTTCGTATTACATACTAGAGAATGTCAACTACAATCTGATTGGATCATCAATAAAGTATTATCAAAATTGTATTTTTTCGTTCTTGAAATTATTGGTATCAGACCTTGTTTACAAAACAAGACATTGCATTCATAAAACACAGCGGCAAATGTATTACTTTGAATGTTTACTTTTGATAACATCCCCAAAAATACTATATTTTCTCAACATGTATTTTATAGTTTAAACATGTTTACCAAAGAGTTTCAGGGATTACAGCCATAGATAAGTGTTTATCCTTTTCTCTTTTTTTCTAAACAGCAAAAAAGATTGAGGGATTTGAAGTGTAGTGGCTTTGAAAGTGAAGGGTATGTTGCCTGCTGTCCTTGAATGTCCTCATGTTTTTACAGAAAATCGTAAGATTTTAGTGCTTTGTTTTATTTTTATTTTTATTTTTAAAAAGAAAATGCATTAATGTAGATTATAAATGAAAAAAGCAACAAAACTTTCGAGTCACAGGTTTCTCTTCTGCCCCATTGCTGCCGCAAATGGGGTAGAAGTAGAATGGGGTAGAAGTAGAATAGGGTAAAAGTAGACAGCTGATAGCTAATTTTCAGCTGCCTCTATTTCAAAAAGGCTGCCATTTTTAAATTATTTTTTGAATGGGTAAGTATGTCGAATGGGTAAGTATGCTGTCGGGATACTTTACCATTCATTTTTTGGAAACACGCTGCAAACCCCCCAACATGACCCATTCCATTAGGTATAAAATATCCTGCTCCTCAGTTTCCAACTGTCAGTTACTATGGTAACCACCTGTATTGAAGATAAAAATAATTTTTAAAAATATCAGTTAATTCATTTAAACCAGGTGACAGTTAAAAGCTCAGGAGCGGATTAAATTGTACCTAATAGAATGGGTCATGTTGGAGGGTCTGCTACTGCAGACCCGTTGCATCGATCTGAGAGGTGGGTTATCCTCTCCAAGAGTTTTAAGGTTAGGCAGGGGGGAAGGGAGTTTTAGGGTTAGGGTAATGAAAGAGGAGGGTTAGGGCTAGAGTAATGGAAGGGGAGGGTTAGGGCTAGAGTAATGAAAGGGGAGGGTTAGGGTTAGGGTAATGAAAGGGGAGGGTTAGGGCTAGAGTAATGGAAGGGGAGGGTTAGGGCTAGAGTAATGGAAGGGTAGGGTTAGGGCTAGAGTAATGAAAGGAGAGGGTTAGGGCTAGAGTAATGGAAGGGGAGGGTTAGAGTCACGCTGCAGAAGAGAGGAGTCTTAGGGTTAGGCTGCAGGGAAGGGAATTTTATGGTTAGGCTGCAGGGAAGGGTCCTAAGGTTAGACAGCAGAGAAGGGTAAGGGTAATGGAAGGGGAGGGTTAAGGTAAGGATTAGAGTAAGAGTAAGAGATGGGGGTTAAATTTATACTTACCATTCGAACAGAACAAGCATCTTCTTTCTTGTTGGAATCGACTGCTTTGCCTCTGCTAGGCAAAAGCAATCGATTACTAATACGCCTCTGCTAGGCAAAAGCAATCAAACCTATGTATGAAAGGGGACTTGTGCAAATCATTTGCGTAAGTCTCCTGTCCCAGAACATCTGTGCATGTGCGCACCAGATGTTCCGACAGCGTACTAGCTATGTTATGTACGACAGTAAGTACGCATAAGGGGCAGGCCCAGCATTTACGATGATCATATCCCTGCCGTATATGCGAGGATAGCCATGTAAATGAGGGGGTGGGGGCGGGGAAGCCCTGCTATGACTAAGTCTGCGGCCGTACGGCAGCAGACCTAGTCATAAAACTTAAGGTAGGAATTCAGATTTACTACCGTCAGTGCAGGGGGTGTGCCTACGCTTTGCGTGCATGCGGGGGTCTGGATCTTGGCCAAAGATACCAATGACATTTCAATAACTGATCCCAGGTTATAGGGAAACAGCAAAGACAAATGCACATCTGCAAGTGGAAGATCCACAACACTCTGCTGTATAGCCAATGCGTTTCGTCATCTTTGGCTTAATATAAGGACTATAGGCCAGATCCTAAGCTAAGCACGCTGGCGTATTTACGGTAGACAATGACGTAATTTCACCCATTTGTATTTACTGCGCATGCGTGTGGATGATGTTACGCCACGTAACTCCTAAGGTACGTACGTACCAACAGCGTAACTATGAACAAAGGGGTGGGGACATCAATACGACACCCGTAATTACGCTTTGGGGTCGGAGGGAGGCATTTAAATTGGATAGTATGGGCTGGGTTTGGCCGTCACATACGTAAATTCATTTACTCACGGTAGGAAAAGTTAAGGTAGGGTTTGGGAAGCGTAAAACAGCCAAAGTACGTATGAGCGAGAGGGGTACCTATGGGAGTGCATAGTAATTATGATAGCATAAATACGCTACGTAACTAGCCCATAGGTCTGGATTTACCCCTATATCAGGAAGAATAAAATGAATAATAATAATAATAATAACAACAACAATAACAATTATTTAAAAGGCACTACAAAATATCCACAGAATTATAAAGTGAGACAAAGAATATCCAAATTACATACTGGATACATTAAAATAAATATAATATAGAGGGTATAGCTGTAAAGGGTAAAATATGGGTGATAGACTAGTCAAATATAAAGTAAATAAGGAGACACAATGATGTAAGGGGGGATAAGGATTTAGAAAGAAAGAGGGAGGGGAGGGAGAGTGGTTAGGATAAGGAAGGGTATCCTAGTCTGAAGAAGTGGTATTTGAGGGAGTACTTGAAGGCTGGTGGAGAGTCTAACAGACTGTGGTAGGTTAATCCAGTGCAAAGGGGAAGCATGGGAGAAGTCTTGGATGTGGGAATGAGAGGTGGCAATCAGATGGGCGGTGAGGTGGTGGCTGTTGGTAGAGCAAAGGGTCCTGGAGGGAATATGGATGGAGATAATGGAAGGGAGGTAGGGTGCAGTAGAGAAGGAGAGCCTTGTAGGTGGTGGTGAGGAGTCTGAAGAAAATCCTAAAGCAGACATGAAGCCATTGTAAAAATTGACAGTTTTTATTTAATACCACCATTTTGGATGCTGGCAAAAATCACTTATCCCAGGGCATACCTAAACATTATTATCTTACTCAAAAATTATGTCAATACATAATACCATTACTCCAGGAAAAGTGGAGATGTTGCCAATAGCAACCAAGCAGATTCTAGCTGACATTCTTGAGGATGCAATAGGAAAATGAGCATTAGAATCTGATTGGTTGCTATTGGCAACATCTTTCCTTTTCCTTTTCCACAGCCTAGTAAATCTAGCCCCTAGAATGCTTTCATGCAAACCTGTTATTAATTCTGTGTATAACCAGACATTCAAGGACAAGATATGCTGATAAGGTAGCTTTATGGAGCAGAGGGAACATAATACTAACATTATGCATTGCTAGCTTATACTGCCCATGTGGAATTTAGAAATTAATTAGAAGTACCAATTAATTTGCTTAAAACATGATTATACCAAATAAGGTAGGGAGTTCCAGCTCTGTTGATGTTGAGGTATATATATCTTAGCACAAGGTCATCTCCCCAGCCTCGTCTATTGGACTAACTGCAGAAGTTCCCATTTGTCCAGTTCGTCAACAATCGAAATATGGGCTTTTGGATCCCTGTTGATCATTATCAAGCGTGAGTTGCTGCTATTCGCAACAATGTATCACCTTTCTCACTTTTAGTAAACATACATTGTCTTAGAAAATAAGTTTGAGCAATGGTGATATAATTGAAAAAAAAAACACATCTCTCAGTATTTTTTTTATAATAAGCATACTCTTGCTATCATGTGGGCTTAAATTTAAGACAGAGATTTAAAGTCACTCCTTTACACAAGGTGGAGAAGGGGGCCAGCTTGCACAGTGGGACCTCTCTGTCTTCTAACCAATAGGTGTAACAACCCTTCCCTTGTATATAGATGTGGGGGCTGATTCAAGGTTTAAATAAGTGCAAGTGTACAGCTCGGCTAAACCATTTCTCAAAGTAAGGGGTGTTAATTAACTTAAAATATTTTGCCTGCAGGGAAAATACTTTACTTTTACACATAGAACTCACATACTGTAGAGCTTTATGTTTATTCTATAAAATAGACTTGAGCTAAGAAATTTTACCTCTTAATTCTAATTCTGGTTTCACAATTTAAAATTGCCTCCCTTTGCAGTTCAACATGGTATTGTTTAAGTCTACACTTGCACCTAAAAAAAAAGTGTAAGTGCAACTCTAAATCAGCCTCGTGGTGTATTAGTAATCATTGTTACTGCTCTCCACCCAATCTTTCACTCCACTAAGCCCCTGCATTGTAACTTTAGGTATCTGCACTAGTGTAACGTTGTACTTTGACTTGATGAAGGGCTGATCGCTATACAGTTTATAGCTGAATCAAGCTATAGCAAAATATGTTTTATATACGTACAAGTCTACATGAGGCAAAAAGTTCCATTATTGTGGCCAAATGCTAATGAAATTAGCCACATCCCTCCATGACAAGACACGGCATAACACTTCTAAAAAGTGATCCTTCATCACTGCCAAGCTCATATCTATTTTGGACCTTAGGAAGCTTTAGGCAGTAAAAATCTAGTTCTATTCTACCTGTCATTTTATATACATTATATTGGATAATGGTACATTTCCATTTTATACAGGAGACCAAAAGGATCAATTTATGAGAGGAAATTGCTCTTATGAGAGTGAAGATACTATGAAGAGGAGACAAAGGCAAATTTACAATGCTCTGAATATCATTCTATACTTTTATTCTTAAAAATCACAGATTAAAGATAAGTCTTCTAGGCTAAATATATGTTATAACCATACTGTAGGTCAGTATTACAAAGCCTACTTATGTTGTAAAATTTATATGTTTAGAGAATACCATTTCTAAATATTTCTAAGGGACTAGTTAAGCATTCAAGTTAAAGGCAAATTTTTCATGTGTGTTCAGCAGTTTTGAAAAATATGGAATTAAGCCCTCAGAGATGAACCAGAGCCAAGAAAATCTGAAATTTCAAAACATATCTCAGGCGATACATCAATTATGTAATGAACTTTATACTATAAAAATTTAAAGGAACACCTAATATAATACCTAAGAAACACCGTCACGTAATCTGTGTATTATAAATGAGAACAGGGGCCAGATCCAGAGCTACATTTCTATTACGTTTCAAGACGTAGCGTATATATGGTAGTGTATTTACTATGCACTCCCCTCGCTCGTATGTACTTTGGCCGTTTTACGCTTGTTGAACCCTACCTTAGCTTCACACAGTGCTAAGTACTGACGTTCCTAAAAGCTTCACGTACGTACCTGCCTAAGCACGCCCATACTGTATGATTTAAATGCCTCACCCCGCCTCCGAAGCATAATTACGGGTGCCATAAGGTTGGCATGCCCCTTCGTACATAGTTACGCTGTTGATACTAGGCTGGTACGTACGTTCAGAGTTACGTGGCGTAACGTCTGCTGCACGCATGCGCAGTACATACAAAACAGCGTTTTTACGTCAGCGGCTAGTGTACTTAGTTCTGGATCTACTCCCAGGTGTCAATTTAAATCCAATCCACTCCTGTTTACAATGTTCTAATGTGCATATTAAGGATAAAAAATCCAATGGGTCAATTAAGTCTAGCTATATTATTTACCTTCTCTTCACCAGAATCCAGAACCAGAATACATTTGTATAGAATTAAGTGAACATAATATTTACTTTTAAAACTGATCACATGCTATATGATAACCCTGAGCCCTGGGTCAATTAGCCAAAATACACACTAAGAATAATAAGAAGGGCTATCTTCTTACTGGGTAATGTCTTGCCACAGACATTCTGAACACATATTAAAACACAGGTTAGGGATGTACCTTGGGTAGGTGAGATTTAACCTAATATAGTTATATTGTAAACTAATCCTCTAATTTACGTATGTGTTGACACATATATCCTTATATTGTTTGGTTTGGAGTGCCGGACCTGTAATTACACAGTGGTAATTTTTAGTCCTGGTAGCACTTTTTCCATTTATATATATACACTTGAACACATTTCATATATTTAATTAAAAGAAGTTCTGTGTTTGGGATATGGTTCAGTGTCAGACACTTGCAGAAGACGCCTGCTTCACACTTCTAGACTCGACTGTGACGCCTGATCTACATTTCAGGACTTGTCGCAACAGGTTACGCTGCAGTTTAGCTTCTAAATTCGAGTTGCCTGCCACATATGATTTTGCAATACACCAGGGCATACATTATTCTCATACGGTTGTCTCTGCTTTTCCTGATGAAGACTGGCACAACCCTTTAGACACTCTACTAACTCAATCTTTAGTGTCTACAAATCTCTCGTCATTACAGATTGCTTAGTGTGATTCTGGACCACTCCAGAGGTCTATCCTCCTGGCTAGAAACAGAACAGTTGCTCAGGGCCCTCCATTTTTCCTGTAACACGCTTAAAGAAAGTATATACAGGGACATGTTTATGAATATATTTAATCGAGGAAATGTGACTCCCCAGCAACCTCCTTTAACCACTGTATGTGGGATTCCCCAATAATCAAGGTTTTTTGGAGAAGGGTACAGAGATTTGCTACTCAATATCTTGTTAATTATGTGTCTCTAAACCAAAGCCATAATTAGAAATCTTAGCGCCAGGGGCAAAAAGGAAAAATTGTGTCCCCTGACCCTGAAATTCCAAGCCAATTTAATCCTAGGCAGCCGCCCCCTATCGCACACCCCCAGTTATGGCCCTGCTCTAAACCCTCAGTGGGCCATTTTAGGTATTTTGGATCCCAATACCCGTTGTGCCAAGGAATGTAAAAGCTTGTTGTTGATCCTTTCATCTGTGGCTAGGAAATGCATCTTGTATATGTGGATAAGTAGCGATCCTCCTACTATGACTATTTTGTACTGAACTATATCATAGAATGGTTAGAGGCATCTCTGCATAAAGAGAAACAAACTGGTAAATTGTTCATATTATGGTAAACCTTCATAGATACACTGCCAGCCTTGACTAGACTTAGCATACATAAATGTTTTCAGTTTACTAGATGATATAATACCCGCCTGCTTCTTTCTGATCCGTCGATAAATCTGGCTAATTCATAAGACCTACCGAGAGGATGCAAACCCAGGTCTGGGCACATCTACCCCAATTGTACCTACCTCTCTTTGGTTGTATTCTCTTTACCCTGTTCACTTGTTGTTTTGTTCCTATAGCATGCAACCTTGTTATATGTCATTACTGATATGCTGATTGATGATAATGTAAAACACATGCTCCAATAAAAAGTTTGGAAAAAGAAAGTTATGGTTAGGGTAAGGCTGCAGTAATGGGTTTGGGTTACGTTGCGGTCAAGGATTAAGGCTAGGCTGCAGTTAGGGTTAGGCTATGGTAATGATTAGTGATTATGTAGGATTTTTAAGTGTCAGCAACACTAAGGTCATTATAATAATACTATCAGTCTTAGGGCCTTATTCAATTGCAGGCGTTATTTAAAAAAATTTAGCGTCGGAAAAAATACGACGCATTCGCCCGCAAAAAATCCCTTAATTCAATTGTTTTTATTACACTGCGCTAAAACAGCAGGCAGCGAAATAAAAAAATTACGGGAGAAAAAAAAACCCTGATTCTAAACACCGCAAATCACCTCCTGCTAGCAGGAGGTGACCGGCGCTACTGAGAGGCTATTACCTAGTGCCTGAAATCACGTTCTCACGATACTTCAGGCACTGGGTAATAGCCTCAGTAGTGCCTGCACTTCCTGCTAGCAGGAAGTGATTTGCAGCGTTCAGTGAAGGATTTTTTTTTTCTTCTAGCAGCTGCTCAGCGCCCCCCGGGATGGCAGGGCATGGTGTCTAATGCCCTGGCATCCATGGGCATGCTGATGCTTGTAGTTCTACAAGCATCAGCATGCCCTGTTGGGGCACAACATAGGGCAGCGTTAAAAATCCGCACCTCTCATAGGTGCGGATTTTTATTGTTCAAAAACCGGCATATTTTTAATGCTAGAAAAATAATTGAATTGCAAAAAAAAATATCGGCCGTAATTTTAAAAAAAAATTGCGTTAAAAATACGCCGCCGAACACTTTTTAGCTAATTGAATCGGGCCCTTAGTGCAGCATGGAATATAATCCTATTGAATCTATTTGTATTGACATTCCTACACTGTCAGGAGTATATGAATGTTATTCTAAGATGAATACCAAACCCCCTGTGTACACAAGTCATTATATTCCTACTGCCCTGTTCCCACCTACCACAATCAGCACCATTGAAGTATGGTCATTAAAATAGACTGAACAATACGAATTACAGGGGCAGAGCCATTTTCAGACTGTTTAGTTGTTATTCTGACAAATCGGTCCTTGTTGTAAACTACACAATGATTGGGGTAATCAGATGATAACCAGCAGATAGCCCCAATAGCCTTATAGTGTATGGCCAGTTGACCAGATAACTGGTAATGAGATAAGCTGTAAAACTGGTATACATAAGAATATAAAGAGAAAAAAAAAGACAAAAGAACTGTAACTTTTTTAAATGTGAGTCACGAATATTAGTATATTTTTCTGTCAGAATTCTCTAATAAATGGATGCTTTTGAAGCTAGTAAGCGGTACCACATGGGATTATAATTGAATATTGGTCCAATTTGGTTTGCAAATACATATGCAGATTTTTTTGTTATAGATGTTACTACAAAAGGTCTTTGAAAAGAATGGATACCTCTCCAGCAAGCGCATATCATCAGTATTACCAGCATTTACCAAAACATCTATACAAATTTTTTTTTTTTTTTTTTTCAAATATGCATATTTTCACTGCAGCATTAAATTTCTTTTTTTGTAGACTTTTGGAAAGTTTGTTTTCATCTTTAAAAGTACTTTAAGTCGAGTATGTAGACTCAAACGAACCAAGTTTAGTTTTTAGTTTCGACTAGAGGTGCCCTTATACTTGCTGGGTCGTTTTAAATCAGATATTCCCCACAGACATCTAAATCTAAAAAATAAAATTGAAATAAATAAATACATTTATATATATAAATAATAATAAAAAAACGGCACTTTGCTGCTCTATTAAAACTTGCTTCTGGTGCACTCTCAAAATAGGGTAAACACAGGCACTCTGAAGTCTTGAATTAGGTTCAAATCAGTGCCGCTTTTAGCGCTGGTGTTTATTTAGAAGAAGACACAGAGGGCCTGATCCAGAACTACGGCCACCGGCATAGTTACGGTGGCCGTATGTGTAAGATCTGCAATTCTTGCGATCTGCGCATGCGCCGGGCAGATGTTGCCTGGTGTAAAGAAAAAAAAACTTTGTGCAGGATCATGCTGTAGTTACGGAGGAAGGGGCGGAGAGAACTACGCTTTAGTTACGGAAGGTAGGTGGGGGAGACATTAAAATTAGGATTAAGGGGCAGGGTTAGGGAGTTACGAACATGTGGCAGGCGTAATTACACTCTGTTACGCCGGCTGAAGTTAGGGTAGCCTTCAGCCGGCGTAACAGTGTGCAATTACGTCGGCCACAGGGGGAGTGTCGGGGGAGTGCATTAGAGCTACGCTGGCCGTAAATACGAACCACGGTACAGCATAGCTTTGGATCATAGTATTTATTTAGTGGTAAAGGTCCACATTATAAGTCTGACGTTTCAAACGCTGTAAAGCAATTTTCATCAGGGTATGCGGTAAGTCTTTTGACTTTCTAGAGGCTTCAAAAATATGTCTGTCAGTCAGTCAGTTAGACAGACACGAGCTAACAATTCCTGGTGGGGACGATTGCACAATACACAGAACTTTAAAGGATGTCCCAAAGCCTCTCTGATTACTACTTCATATACCTTGTTATCAGGGTCGCCAGCAGAAATTTTGAGGCCTGGAATACATCCACAGCGCTCCACCTCCTATTTGACATCATCCATTACATCACATATAGATGGAGCGCTGCTGACCTGCATTAACAGCAGGGCCGATGCACAGGGAAGTCTGTCCCTGAACACTAGACCGCTAATATGCAGCGTTCAGCAGCAAGTATTGGCGGTAAGATACCACTGATACTTGCTGCTGCAGAGCTAAGGAAAGTATCAGTGGACACCATCTGTCTCCGGGTCCAGGTTAATAGTTCCCCCAATGGCGGCCCTGCATGCGATTGTTTTCATGGTGTTGTCATAGAATCACAGCTTCATATCAGTAACATACAAGAAAAATGTGTCATTTATGTAAAGAATAGACTAAATAAACCGGTATGGATTGCATTAGAAAAAGGCAGGCACAAAACAAACCCATCTGAGACAAATACACAGTCATATGCATTTATAAGTGCATGGTCATCATTAGTAGTTACACCTGGTGCAAATTGATATGGCTCACACAATTACAACAATGGACTTGGGGCCCGATTTAATTAGCTTTGCACCGGCGTTGTTTGCGGTGCGAAGCTAATTCCGCGTATTTTCTTTTGTGATATTTATGCGTGCCCCATAGAGATGCACATAAAAATTGCCCATTTTTACCTACGATATATGAAGGGAAAAAGTGTAGCACAAACTTTTTCTTGTCAGCGCTCTCAGTTGAATCGGGCACTTTGTGTAAGTGGCACCAACATTTCCATACTGTCCCTTTCCGACGCAAGGTACCGGACATTGAATGCTGCTTTTTTTCGTGACACCCTTTTTCTGCCCTTGGCAGCTCAATTCTGAATCATTCCTTTATTATTTCATAGGATTGTGCCTTTTATACAAATGTATAAAATATAAAAATAAAGATGACATATCTAGAAAGTAAGTTTGCCATTTGTCAGTATCATAACTGGCTTTGGACAATCAGCCTTTTATAGCTGTATGTGGCTTCATAACAAGTCAGTGCAATCATTAATGACTTATTATTTGGCTCATTATTGTACATGTTGAAAAATGTCCAATGAAAATAATTGCTATTGACCTATGTGCAACCATCTTGTTAACTAGCCCTGTTGTCTGCAAGTAGTGAGTCATCCATACAACCAGTCACATGACTCTATATAAAAATGAAGGAAGGAAGGAAGGAAGGAAGATAAATCAGATAAACAGTTTGCCTACAGGGAGTGAAGCAGGAAAACAATCAGTGATGACTTAGGCCAGTGATGGCTAACCTGTGACACTCCAGGTGTTGTGAAACTAAGAGTCCCAGCATGCCTTGACTGCAAAAGCATAGCAGATACCTGACAAAGCATGATGGGAAGTGTAGTTTCACAACACCTGGAGTGTCACAGGTTAGCCATCACTGACTTAGGCCCAGATCCAGACCTCCGCAAGCTTTACTCCCCCTGCACTCCCCGCTCTCGGTATTTAATCTGGATACTTACATTTACAGCTTCCTACCTTAACTTTTACGACTAGTACGGCCGCAGACCTAGTCGTAACGGGGCTTCCCTCGCCCCCGCCCCCTCATTTACATGGCTATCCTCGCCTGTATGGCGGGGATACAGCCATCATAAGTGAAGGGTCTGCCACCTCCTCATAAGTACTAACGTACGTAACTTCGTAATATCTGGCGCACAAATGCGCAAATGTTCCCTGACAGGGGACTTACGCAAATAACTTGCGTAAGTCCCCTGTCGGCCCTTAGTCCTTAGAAAGGATAATTGTAATGCACAAAATTGAACTCTTAGTTTAAGAACAGATTTAGTGTACGTCTGCCATATTAAGGTGATCTCTTAGGCCTATATGTCTTATTAACAATCATATAGAAGACATTACTGCAGGGTTGCCGACTCTCCCGGAATGTCCGGGAGACTCCCGAAATTCAGGCAGTACTACCGGTATCCCGGGAGAGCCAGCAAATCTCCTGCAAGTGACTTCACTGAAACCACGGCCTCAAGTCCTGCCCCCCTGCCTAGCAACACTAGTATACTAGTGTTGCTAGGCACAGAAGGGGACTTGATGACGCAATTTGTGGCATCAATCCCCGTCCCGACCCCTATTTAAAGTAAAAACGGGTTAGTATGAGCCGGGGGCGGAGCCTAATGACGCGATTTGCATAATATGCGTCATTAAGCCCCGTCCCCTACATGCGCCGCTAGCTTCTCTCCGGGATCTCCCGGAGGGAAGCTGCCAAAAGTCGGCAACCATGCATTACTGTCTATCAAAGCACAGGCATTGGGTTGCCTATAGCAACCAAGCGCAAAGTAGTGTTATTGGTCAGTATTAATTAAAAAAATATAATAATTATTTATTTATATGGCTTCAAGAACAAATAAATAATAATGTCCACATAGCAATCATATCTGTACACAGGGATTTCTCTATGGAATAAGTTAAAGTGAATGTCTTACTTTAGGTGACTGAATGACAGGTGAAAAGGGAATGGGGTTAAAAAAAAAGTTACTGAAAATCTAGCACTGACTTACCCCAAATAATGCTTTTATGACACTAGTAAAGTGTTATGTCATGGTGCATGACCCAGTAATGTCTCTCTATGAATCAGGGGATTATAGAATTAAAGATCATTTCACAGCACTGGCTTTAGACTCTAAGAAGACTACATAGAAATACTATGTCTGGGGGCAATTTATTCCTTTAATCTTTGGGCCTGATTCAGAGATACTATTTTTACGGCACTTAGGAGCGTATATTTAAGATCCTAGAAAATTTGCAAAACTGCGCATGCGTAGTAATAGTGCAACGCCGTCTACGTAGCGGTTAGGAGCGTAAATTCGCTAAGAGCGTAAGTTTGAATTCGCACGCAAGCACTTAAGATCTTAAGTGCAGCGAATCTTTAAGATCTTAAGGATTTGCATGGAAATGGGCGGGGGGAGGCAGGGAAATGAGGGAAAGTGGGCGCGGGCTGACACTTAGGATCTTAAATGAACGCTACCACGTCACTTAAGATCCCAAATGACAGCGTAGAGTTAGGGCTAGTCAATGGTGGTCTAAGTTTAAGATCCACCGCTGTTTGCAAGGGGAGTGACTCTTTATGCAGTGGGCTGGAACCTGCTAGGATCTTAACATTAGATGCGTATATTTGCGATCTTTTCGCAATCGCATCTCTGAATCAGCCCCTTTGTCTCCTACATGTCTAATGTGATTTCAGTGTTAAAAATGTTTATCTTACTTAAATGTTTTAAATGCTCTACAACTAAGTAAATACATTTTCTAATACTAATGTATTCATTTATGTGCACCAAAATATGTTTCTAAAGTCCTAACAAGAACAGTATACAGTGGTACCAGCAAGTCTTAGAATGTAGATGGCTACTGTCAATACAGTTAAGTCATTTGCTCACATGTTGCTGATACCCACATGCACATACTTGGGAGTTGTTCCAAGAGCTTGCGAGGCTGCCAGTTCTGTTCCACTGTGTGGTTTGCAGTCACAATGGGCCAGATCGAGAGTTACGGCCGCCGCACTAGCTCCGGCAGCCGTATGCGTAAGAACGGCATTTCTACAGCGTAGTTACGGAAGCTGGGCTGGGGGAAGGGAGGGTAATTAGGAAGGGAGGGCTGGACTCTCCTGTGTGAGCTTAGGTAGACACAGTTATGCCAAAGTTAGACAAAGTTAGGGTAGCCTTCAGCCGGCGTAACTGTGTCTAACTACGCTCACACAGGTGGGGGGACAGAGGGAGTGCACCAGAGCTACACTGGCCGTACTTATGGCCAGGCGGCCAGCATAGCTCTGGTTCTGTCCCAATGTGTCTATTTTAGATACATTATACATTAATACACCAGGCGTAAGCGCAAGATCGGCTGAAATGCGCTGGCCAGATGTCCGTAGAAGCAGCATAGTAACGGCTGAGGGAGCGTTCCTTGCTGTTACTACGCAAAGGTTAGTGTAGGTAGGCGGGGGAAGGAGTGTAATGAGGGAGCGAGGGAGGGGTTTTAGTAAATACGCTCCTGTCCCAGCGTATTTACCCTTGCTTACGCCGGCTGAAGTTAGAGTAGCCTTACCCTAACCTTTCATCTCCCACAGCCTAACCATAACCTTTCATCTTCTGTAGCCTAACCATAACCCTCCATCTTTCGCAGCCTAATCCTAATCTTCTATGTGCTCTTCCCGCCATCCCCATAAGCCACCACCGCTTGTCCCCGTTCTCTCCCACACCCGGTATCTGTCGTTATTGGGAATAGTTATTTTATCAAAATAGAACTTTTCACTATAAGTTCCTGTTCCCACTGTAAATATTCGCAATACAAATATTTTTGAAAAAAAATGTAATCACCATTTAGCTGGCAACTTTTTGAAATAGGGCAGGGCAGACCAGCAACTGCATCCTGTAAAGAGTGCATCACATACCGCCCCCTTCTTTTGCTTCTGGTGGTACCTCCAAAACATCTGTTTCATTTTAGGGATATAAGAGTGCTGACTGTCAAGTCTACTATAGCCTTAGATCTATAGTTTATCTGTTTCTGTTTTCTGCAATATTTTCCATGCCTTTAACTCTTTTTCTTTTTACTTATCCTGGTATGTACTTCTATGCTATGTAACGATGTTATATGCCCTTTTTGCTTCTCAATGACGACTTATTGCTGTACACCATGGTTGCCTACTTTTGCAAATGAACATCAGGGAGATTGTGAGACCACTATCAAGGCGCTGCACCGAAGGGGTGTGTCCTGTACCGCCAAAGAGGTGTGTCCTGTGAATAGCTCCACCCATAGTTGCATCTAGCACAGCCAGGGAAATTATTTTACAATAAAAATGGCAGTATCAGTATTTATTGATGATTAAATTGTCAGTGAATACTTTCAGTACAATCTTTATAGAAAAGATAAAAGTGACACTGCAGCTGAGTCTTTCATTACATCTTGGCCTCCATGAAATTGGCCATCTCCGTAGACCTCAGTGGATGAAATTAGAATCAGGGAGATTACCAAACACTTCAGGGAGTCAGGGAGATTACCCAATCTTCAGGGAGTCTACCTGATATTCAGGGAGAGTTGGCAACTATGCTGTACACTTTTGTTAAAATAAAGAGATAAAAAAAAGAGTGCTGACTGTCAAAAGATCACAGATCAAAAATATCTCTTTCACAAAAGATGGCATCTTGCCCCACATAGTCATGTTATGTGGCATGGAAACCCTTTGTGACAGCCCCTAGACAGTTACATAACTTCACAAACAGTTCAAAACAAATCTGCTCGTAAATTACCTCAATAGGTGTTTCATTTTTTGCTACATCCAACAGCATTTTGTATAAACTTTTTTAACTAATAATCTGAAATAGAAAGTTAAAGGGCCAGATTTATAAAGCTGCGGGAAAGGAAAAGTAGAGATGTTGCCCATAGCAACCAATCAGATTCTAGCTGACATTTTCTAGTATGTAAAAGGAAAAGGAAAGTGAGAGCTAGAATCTGATTGGTTGCTATGGGCAACATCTCTACTTTTCCTTTCCCGCAGCTTTATAAATCTGGCCCTTTAACTTTCTATTTCAGATTATTAGTTAAAAAAGTTTATACAAAATGCTGTTGGATGTAGCAAAAAATGAAACACCTATTGAGGTAATTTACGAGCAGATTTGTTTTGAACTGTTTGTGAAGTTATGTAACTGTCTAGGGGCTGTCACAAAGGGTTTCCATGCCACATAACATGACTATGTGGGGCAAGATGCCATCTTTTGTGAAAGAGATATTTTTGATCTGTGATCTTTTGACAGTCAGCACTCTTTTTTTTATCTCTTTATTTTAACAAAAGTGTACAGCATAGTTGCCAACTCTCCCTGAATATCAGGTAGACTCCCTGAAGATTGGGTAATCTCCCTGACTCCCTGAAGTGTTTGGTAATCTCCCTGATTCTAATTTCATCCACTGAGGTCTACGGAGATGGCCAATTTCATGGAGGCCAAGATGTAATGAAAGACTCAGCTGCAGTGTCACTTTTATCTTTTCTATAAAGATTGTACTGAAAGTATTCACTGACAATTTAATCATCAATAAATACTGATACTGCCATTTTTATTGTAAAATAATTTCCCTGGCTGTGCTAGATGCAACTATGGGTGGAGCTATTCACAGGACACACCTCTTTGGCGGTACAGGACACACCCCTTCGGTGCAGCGCCTTGATAGTGGTCTCACAATCTCCCTGATGTTCATTTGCAAAAGTAGGCAACCATGGTGTACAGCAATAAGTCGTCATTGAGAAGCAAAAAGGGCATATAACATCGTTACATAGCATAGAAGTACATACCAGGATAAGTAAAAAGAAAAAGAGTTAAAGGCATGGAAAATATTGCAGAAAACAGAAACAGATAAACTATAGATCTAAGGCTGTAGTAGACTTGAATTGTGACGGGGCAAGTAATATTTTAGCAAAAGTACTGTTATATTTTTTTTTCTTTTATAGAAAGTGTAGAAGAGAGGAGATAAAGAGAAACAGGGAGAGGTAGAAGAAGGAAAAGGAAGGGAAAAGAGGAAGAGAAGAAAGAGCAGAGAAAGAGAGG
>WWET01001230.1:234273-244748 GCA_011038615.1 Limnodynastes dumerilii
ATATATATATATAAAATGCATTTTACTATCCTGTACACAATTAGTCAAACCACAATAATGTATTATTTTTGTTTGCCTTCTAAAAACTTGTCAACAAAAGAATGTTAATTGAAAGCAGCAACGACGGGTAGACTAATTGAGAACAGACTTTCACTGATGTAAGGAATATAACTTTTAGAGGTAAGCCAAGAAATTCAGCTGCAATTCTTACACAAAATAGCAAATATTAACATAAGTGAATGAAGCAATGAAAGCAAATACAGCAAAAACAGTAGAAGTCATATTTCTGAAGCCCAGGTGTATTATGTGATGGGTCTTATAAACTAGGCACGGTGCTGCCCAAGTCCCAATAAAGTTCACGGAGCTTCAACTTGGTTGGTGGTGCACTTGAATTGTAAAAAGGAAATGAAAAACGTACCGCTATAGATGGAAAATGAACTTCTTTGTAAACCTGGATCTCCTCTCGTCGTTGTAGCTGCCCGCCCGCGTCCGGCTCCGGCCGGCAGGGGCCTCGGCTTGAAATCCCTCCGGTATATGGGGAGGAGGGGCCTGAGCCGCAGCACGTAGAGAAGGATTGTAAATACCAGTAAAGGTGTTCAATAATGTGGCGGATTTAGAGCTCTTTGGCAGTTTCCGTATAGGCAAACTCTTGGAGATTTTTAAACAGGCAAAGCAGGTATCGAATGGTAATTTTGTAATAGGACCAGTGTTATTCTGCTGGACGCATTTCGTCCCTTCCACTGGGGACTTTTTCAACAGCGAGTAGTGGATTTACAGGAAATGTAAGAGAAAATTAAACACTGAAAGGGTAGTTGATAAGTGAAATAGTCTCCCATCTGAGGTGGTAGAAGCTAATACAGTAGTCTAATTTAAACATGCTTGGGATAAATATAAGGATGTCCTAAATCTCTGAGGGTCAAAAAGGGTTGGAGATAAAAATCTTAGCAATTAAATAGACAGATGAATTAGTTTACTAAAAGAAAAACAAATAGAATCCTTAATGCTGAAATCACTGTATTTGGCTCTGTAATCTACAAGCCTGTTTTGTGTTTTTTCTTACACCGTATACTAGAATCTCAGTCACTGGGGAAAAAAAGACATATATTTTTCAATGTGCATTATCTATGATAACATGTGACATTATTGCATGCGTTTTCCAGCAGTGGGAAGTGGGTGGGAGAGTCTGATAACAGATCTCAGCCTCAAAACAATGAGATTCAAACACAACACACCTCATTAATTACAGAGAAGGGGCCACAAAGGTCATCGCAGGTTAGAGGTAATGAATCTATCTATCTATCATGTCCTATAGATATAATTAGAATATAGCCAATATTCATTGAGAAGAACTGGAGTAAACGTGGACGGTCACCTACTTCCTATTAAAAATAATACATGTATTTATGGGGGTTTTGTCGATAATTATAATCGGGCAGATCCAGAACAACGTTTCCTTGCTTATTTACGCCTGGCGGAGGCGAAAAAACGCGATTTGGTATGTACTGAGCATGCGCGTGACAGATGTTACGCTACATAACGTAACGTAATTCTGGGCGTAAGGGTCTTTCACATATCAGCAGCGTAAGAACGTTCAGGGGGGGGCGTGCCAGCCTTAAGACAACCAAAATGACACTTCGAAGACGAGTTTTTGCATTTAAATAGTACAGTATGGGCGTGCTTAGCGGCGTAACTACGCGCAGACGATACGTTCGTGAGCGGACGAGTATTGTTACGCTGCCAAAAATTAAGGTAGGGTTTAGAAACCGTAAAGCGACCAAAGTACGTACATGCAGTGGGGGTGCCTGGGGGAGTGTATAGAAGGTACACTCGCGTAAATGCGCTACGCTGGTAAACCGATTGCAAGCGGAGTTCTGGATCTACCCCTATGTCCCTGGGTCACTAATTGCATATTCCTGGATTATCGCCCTGTGGTTGGACAACACATTGGTAGTCATCCATTGGATTCCACTTGAGGATTCTAATACTCTTTGCATAGTACCTGACTTGGGACCGGATCCAGACCCCCGCACGTTTACGCTGCCATAAGCCTGCCTTAAGCCAATCGTACGGATCAGTGGTCCGTACAATTGCTGATCCGCACAAGAGTGGGAGCCCCCTCCCACACTGTACAATTAGCATGTTCCCTCCGCCCACTTTAGCGGGGTAGCACAGCCCATTTATTCACAAATGGGCTTGCACAGGACCAAGTTCTGTAGGAATCTTGCTACAATGGGGTTACTATCGTAACATTAGCATAACATCTGGAGGGCGCTTGTGCCCTCCAGTCAAATCAGGCCACTTACGCACTTTGGGCTGGATCCAGACCTAGTTAAGTGCTTGAACTTAGTTACACCTGGGCTAAACCATATTGATTTCAGGGGGAGTCAAGTTAATTGTATTCTTTGCATGCAGGGATATATCTTTGAATAGCTTACTGCACACAGATACTGACCAGCTTTACTATCACACTGTTATTTAGACTTGGGATAGGAAACATCACCTCTCAACTCTAATACTGCTTACAACAGATGAAATATGACTCCCCTGCAATCAACATGGTTTAGCCCAGGAGTAACTAAGTTCAAGCACTTAACTAGGTCTGGATCAGGCCCTTTGCCTGCATAAGTGGCCTGACGTTCACAGGTCTGGATTCGGTTCTTGGTGAATAATTCAACTATCATAATGCATCTACTATGCAGGTACCAATGGTGACAATGGGCCGTATGCAGAGCTCTTGCAATGCGGCCGGAGTTTTCCGATATGCTCTACGGCGCATGCGCAGTAATTCTGTAACGTAATCTATGTTACTTGTTGCAACGTAGATTGCAATGCGGCCGGAGCTCTGCATAATAAGCCTAATGCCAAATGGGGTAAACTCGTGGTCTTGCCTGCTGAAACCATCTTTCTATTTCATGTTAAAATAACCAGGAGGAAACAAGGATGGTCATAGGCCATGGCTCTGGTAACTGTTAATAACCTTACAATTGGAAACAATGAGGTGATATTCATGTGTCTATGGGGTAGGAAGACTTAGGGTTAATCTGTGAGGAAGAGAGTCTTAGGGTCAGGCTACAGAGAACATAGTCTTAGGGTCAGGCTGTGGGTATGGGAGTCTTAGGGTCAGGCTGAGGGGAAAGGAGTTTTAGGGTTAGGATTATGGAAGGGGAGGGTTAGGGTGAGGATTAAGATAAGGGTTGGGGGTTGGCTAGATACTCACCAATCGCCGCTGCGGATTCGTGCTGGGGATCTTTGATTCCTTCTCTTTGCAGGGCAGGAGCAATCAATCGTGGAGCCACTTAAAAAATGGCTGGTAGAAAATGGCCCTTACGCAAAAGGGCCATACTGACCACCGACCCACACGCAACATTAGGACCCTTTGGAAACTTTTGGTATTATATCAATAGAACCTCTAGCTATGCCCTTAATTAGCAGTCTTTTGTAACAGCAGCATCTTAACAGATAAATATAATGAGAGCGTTAGCTTTGCCTGTAATATTTGAAGAATTAATGTAAAACACAAAGCATACGGTAACAGTTTTTTTAGACTAAAAATTAGCAATTTATTTGTACCATAAAACTTCAGTGTGGAAAGTTACTGTCTAATGTTCATCAACATATGGAATAAAATGGGACTTCATGGAAAAGCTTTTGCAATGATATGGCGTTCAGTTTCTCCAATACAAGATATTATAAAATTTTACAATATTAACTGCACAAATTAACATAAACGGGACACATTCTGAAAGCTTTACTTTAACATCTTAAACTTTCTTAATATAAATTGCCATTTCCCAATATATTGCTGTTGCACTGAAAGCTTTATTTAAAAAATCTGCTTTAAACAGAGTGTGTGCCAGGCCTGAGGGAGCAGCCAGGCCCCAGTGATGGCGGGGGGGGGGAAGCTGTGATGGGCCCCAAGGTTCAGTGGGACCCCTAGGGACCACTATTGAGGAGGCAATGGGGACTCTTCAAAACATGAGTGTACCAGGGCTCCAAGATTTCCGTTGCCAGCTCTGGGGGCAGCATGGAGGGGACCGGGGAACACACAACAGATCACTCAGTTAATCCCCTGCATCAGCACTTGCTTTACTTGCTCAGCTATCATGTCATACCCTGTACCGATTTAGCCTGTACAGTACTGTTTTTTAACGGTCTGTACCGGCAGAAGAGGCTGTACCGATAATGGTACAGTCAGTGGTCAGCCAAAAAACTCCCTATACTTACCCTGGCGCAAGAGAGGCCGCGGAGGATCCTGGCGTCTGGCACTTTCTTTCTGTTTAGACTGCAGTGCAGCCGCTGCTGCGCTGTGGTCTAAACAGAAAGAAAATGTCAGGCGCTAGGATCCTCTGCGGTCGGGTCTGTCTGTGCACTGACGCTGACGGGGTGATGTCAGCTTCAGTGTGAGGAGTCTGCAAGAGCACGCGGCAGGTGAGTATTCTCTACAATAGAGATTTTTTTAAATTTTCTTTCTTCATTCTTTTTTTTTTTCAGAATTAGGAGGCAGGAGAGACAGCGAACAAGCCACTCCCCCTTCATGGATACGCCCCCCAGGTGTACCGATTTTTAAGTAAAAAATGTTGGAGGGTATGTCATGTCCCTGACAGCTGATCAGTTTAGCAGTACAATTAAGAGCCGCTGCAGGTGTTCAGCTGAGTCGCAGCGGTGTGTGTGTGTGTGTGTGCAGGAGTCATGGTTCAGCTGATCCCCTGCAGCAGCACTTACTTTACCTGCTCAGCTGTCATGTCCTTGACAGCTGATTGGTTAAGCAGTATAAGTAAGAGACGCTGCAGGTGTTTATCCAAGTCGCAGCGACTTGTATTCAGGAGCCATAGTTCGGCTGATCCCCTGCAGCAGCACTTACTTGTACTGCTTAACCGATGCGACGGGTGACTGGAGAAGGGGACATGACACACTGAAGCTTTACCTAGGGTGTCCAGAGAGCAAGCACCAGCTCTGGCCTTAAACCTAACATACTGGATGTTTTCATCTTTGATATAATTAAAATTAAGATGATATTCCTTAATATCTTAATATTACTTATGACATCTCCAGACATATCCCTGTGGGCTCTCATACATAAAATTCAAATATTTTGGACTTTTGCAGCTTTAACACGAATAGATCCTACTGAAAGTGATAACAGACCAGATCCAGAATTTGAAAATAAGAAAAAGTTACTCCTGGGCTAAACCATGATGATTGCAGGGGAGTCATATTTCATCTGTTGCGAACAGTATTAGAATTTAGAGGTGGCGTTTCTCAGCCCGAGTCTAAATAACAGTGTAATATAAAGCTGATCAGTATCCGTGTGCAATAAACAAAAGCAAAGATATATCCCTGCATGCAAATAATACAATTAACTTGACTCACCCTGAAATCAACATGATTTTGCCCAGGAGTAACTTTCCTCTCTTATATTCAAACTCTGGATCTGATCCAACATATCTAACACTAATCAACAGCATATTCAGAAAAATAATTCATTCAAAGTAATAATCAGTAACTTTTTCAGGGAAGAAGCACTCTGGAACAATCTGTAGAATGTCATCTCTCCTGATACCAGTTTCACTTCCACTGTATTAATATCTATCGGTTGTAAAGAAAAGGAAGGCACATGAACTTCTAAACAAACGGACTTACACGAAATAGTTAAAAAAGCCCATCAATGCCAAATACCAAACTGCAATTAATTTCTTGATATAAAAGTGTTTGTGCATTTATTTTTAATCCATATCACAATGGATCACCAGAAATATCTTAAATAATAACGAAATAATAATAGAAAGATAATAATAGGAAGATGTTTTAAGATTAAAGCTGAGCACCGCAACATTATATGAAATTCCCTAGGTTTAAGATGAAAGCCGGAACAATACTCTGAAGCTTGAAGTAAGCAGCAAGCTTACAAGTTACCATTGTTTATCTCCTTAGTGGTAATTTAAAACTTACCATGAAAATACTCTTTGCCAGGCATAGTCAGCCTCTGGCACTCCAGTTGTGAAACTACAAGTCCCAGCATTGCTTATACCTGACAAAGCATGATAGTAATAATAACGATACAGTGCTACTCCAATCATAATGGGGTAGATCCTGAGCTAGGTACGCTGTTTTGTATGTACTGTGCATGTGCGTTAGGCCACGTAACTCTGAACGTACGTACCAGCCTCGTATCAACAGCGGAACTACGAACGAAGCGGCGTGACATCCATACGATACCCATAATTACGCTTCAGAGGCGGGGGAGGCCAGTCCGGTATTTTCTCTCAAAATAAATTACCAGTGAAGAGTGGGTTACAAACGGTTTAGAATCTATTGGATCTTATGTGCTGTATACATACATACAGGCAGACACACACACAACACACACATTGGGCCTGATCCAGACCTACGCCGATGCGCTATGCTTACTAAAGCACAGCGTATCGGCGTCCACTCTCCCTGACACTCCCCCTGTGTGGGCGGATTTCCCATTGCTTATGCCGGCTGTAGGCTACCCTAACTTCAGCCGGCGTAAGCAATGGGTAATACGCTCGCACACGAGTGTACTACCGTTAAGCCCTCCCTCCCTCATTATATTACCTCCCCCCGCCCACCTTCACTAACCTTAACGTAGGGACGCTAGGGGGGCACCCCCTCCAGCGTCCCTACACTGTTCCAACTATCTGGCGTTGCCGTAGCTACGCCGGGCAACATCTGCCCGGCGCATGCGCAGATCGGCTTTTCAGCCGATCTTACGCCCGCCGTCTTAGCGACGGTGGGCGTAGGTCTGGATCAGGCCCATATACACTGTTGTATACTTGTCAACAATATCCAAGTACTGTAGCTTTAATAAAACACCCAGCGTTTGATACAGATCTCCTGAATGTGTCCCTTGTTCCACATTCCTTGGGATTTCATTATACTCTGGATCTGTGAATGGGATGTACTGCATTAAATTTGATTATTTGGATGTCCTGTGTGTTCTCAATAGAGAAACTGTTGTATCTGTGAAATGCTATTTCCCAGAAGTTAAAGCTCTCAGTCACTGTAGCAGGTGGCCTGGCAGAGTCTACAACCGATGTACAGAGGGAAGATTCAAAACTCGAAAGCAGACAAGCTCGTCGCGGCCAGCAATTCTCTTAGGGAATATTGAAATGTAATCTCGCCGAAATGGTCTCTTTTCCTGTTCAAGTCTAAAAGATACGACTGAACATATACAGTGAATCATTGTTTATCATACAAAGACTAGATACACAAATCAATTACATGAAAAGCGGAACACTTTGTTGTGCTACAGTAAAGAGAAATAGACTAGCATGCAATGATCCATATATTGTATGCTCTGAAAGAGAAGAAAAATACAGCAGTTTGACAAAATAAAATCCCTTTTAGAAATAAAGTTACATCACTATGTGATCGTGTTACACTACATTCTATGTGTAATATGTGGACACTAAATACAAAAGACCAGAGGGACGAGTGTTTGTGCTTCTGCTCAAACGTGCTTTTAAAAATACTCGCGCCCAACCAGGTTCCAAAAGTAGAAACTCTGAATAGCTGTACTAAAAATATATATGCATTAGAAACATGGAAATGGAATCATATATGCAGAGTTGTCTGCTTCCTATTTCTTCCCCCTTGGAGGGAAAAAGAGGGACAGGGCTTAATTACACTGTTTATGCATACGTGTCAGTAAGCCCCACCCCCCATCAATTACTATTGTAATTCATAATGTTTCGGGGGTAGGCGTATCTTGATGACAAGAATCACATAATCAAGTCCCGCCTATCCCTAGTAATAAGACTCAGGGGGCGGTAGTTGCAGGAGATTTGGTGGCTCTCCCGGTATCCCGTGTATACCCGGTAATTTCGTGTGTCTCTTGGATATTCTTGGAGAGTCAGCAACCCTGGCATATATCATACCCTCCAACATTATTTTTATAGAAAATCGGTACACCTGGGGACGTGGCTTGTCTCATGAAGGGGTGGGGCTTTAATCTGCTCTCATTTGCCTGTATGATAAGGTGCAAAATCTCATTTTACAACTTATCATATGAGTTAAAAACTCACAGGAGAGGGTCTTGTCACTTTAGCAGCGCTGTAGGAGTCTGTCCCCGCAGCTTTGCTATAATGATCAGCTGGCACAGGACTGCAAGGTGAGTATAGGGGGGAGGAGGGAACTGCTGGGTCAGAATCCGGTACAAGAGACCTTTTAGCTGGTACAGACCATTAAAAAACGGTATTGTGCCTGCTAAATAGGTGCAGTTGGAGAGTATGATATATGTCTACTGTTATACCATATTATTGTTATACTGCGCAGAGTTTCTCTGTTGTATCATTACATCTGATAAAGGTGTTAAACATGCACTTCCTATTTAATGAACAAACAGTTTATTTATTTATTTGAAGTCACCTCCATATCCACACCTGCTGTCACTACCACGTATCGTGTACCCAACAGAGCTGGGCAGGAGGAAATGCAGATAAACAGGGCAGCTGCTGCACTAAAATATCCACTTTCTCATTTTAGTCTTATAGAACATCCAGTCCCATAAACGGAGAGCACTCTGAAGCAACACAGACAGAGTCCACTTTTTGGGCTCAATCCTGTTGTGCTGTGGCTCTTATGTTTGTTAGTGTGTTATGGGGAATCAATATTTCAACCTAGCAAGTTAATGACTGTATGTTTTTAAACGTTCTATTAGGGAAGATGACTTTTTAACGTTACCTCCGTTAACTGGCTTAGTTGTATGATTGTACTTAATCAGGTGTGCGCCCTGAACAGTCTATCTCTGTCTATTCAGGTACAGAAGGTCTTTGGTTCTCTATGTATGCTTCCTGAACTGGCTGAACAGCACACGTTCCTGGCAGTGGGTCGTAATCACAGATCCGTTCGTTAAAGGTACGCAATTATACGCACGTACGTTACAAGCCAACACCCATAACACTCCCCTCACACAGACGGGTTTTCATTGACTTCCGCCTCCATAGAGCACCCTTATCTCTACATGTGCATTTACGTGCGTATAATAATTACGTACGTTTGTATGTAGCTACCCGCGCCCTCAAATGGTCATTTAAATGCCTGTCCCCACCCACTTTAACGTAACTTTGTCCGTACGAATTTCAACCATACTCCTTCGCACATATGTCCCCAAGTGCAATTCACAAGTACGTGCTTAATGGACTTCCGTGCGTAAATTCAACATAAATAGCGGAAATAAAGTTACTACGATCGTAAAATACGCACGGAACTCCGCGCAAAAACGGATCTGTGAATACAGCCCAGTATTAGTATAAGATGTTTTAATAGTGGTTGATGAAGCTAATTTCTGGTTATTCTCGCAGTGCTAACAATCGCTGCACTGACACCTAAACAATTGATGCAAGAATAGCTCTGGATCAACCCCCCAGATCCAGAGTTTAAAACTAAAAGGAAGGCAGGTAGAAGCCTGGGCAAAACCACGTTGAATTGCAGGGAGGAAAATGTAATTCATAGGCATCTATTTACTAAATAAAAAGTCTCTCCCTATACCTCCCTTTTCCTCCCCCTAAAAGCAGCTATTAAGGGGAGTAAATAGGAGGCTACTTGAATTCTTATAAGAACGCCATCTTCAGAAACACCGCTCCGATACTTTGTAAATATAACGACGTACTGGCCCACATTGAAAAGAGCAAACCGGCGGGAGCATGTTGAGTTAGCATCGATCGCCATCGAAACAGCAGTTTTCTATGGTGATCCATGATTTGTAAATATAGCTCACTTCATTGTGATGTGATAATTAATGATTATTATTAGCATCAAAATGAAGTGATCAGACCTTCGTAAATAGAGCCCATAGTATTAGAGCTAAAAAGTGAAGATTGCAAATCCAAGTCTTGATAATAATGTAAAAGTAAAGCTGTTCAGTATCTGTGTGCGACAAGTAAATATGATGTATTCTCCCTGCATGCTACGGTCCAAGAATATGTAGCAAAGAACTTTTATGTCTATGTTTTAGATATGACCTCTATTCCAAAATATCTGGCTCTGGAGAGTAATTAACTAATACAAACATCAGATTATCTACTTAGGGTCTGGTATAAATTGTTGACAGTCAAAGTGTTGACAGGTCCATATGTCGACAGTTGAGTATTGTCTTAGTATTTGTTAAAAACGTCTGTAAACTTACTGTAATGCAGACGGCTTATAAAAAAAAAAACTTCTGAAATATAGTAATATATATGTAACATATATGTAATACTAACATAATATTCATATGTAAACATTTTGTCTGTCAACGTAACAACCGGATACCTCTACTTATGTGTCATTTGAAGTATTGATGATAGAGTAACAAATGGTGTTGTCTACAACGATTACAGTCATGACACCAGGATCTGTTTACCTGTTTGACTTCAGTAGGTACTGCTAATATGACTTTTATAGTGATTAGAGTGTTCTCTAAACCACCACAAAATACCTTATATCACATGTAATATATATGTATATATATA
>WWET01001230.1:245159-264451 GCA_011038615.1 Limnodynastes dumerilii
AGAGAGAGAGAGAGAGAGAGGGGATTTTGCCTGTTTGCACATGAAGTACCAAAGACTATGTACTAATTGTGTGGATCTCCGGTGATCGGAACTCCCCACGTGCTTGTGTTATTACTGTGCTGGAACTCAACTCTCTGAATAGAGAGACCCTAACGGTATGCAGAGCCGATTTTTACCTTGTCTATTAATAAAAGGTTTTACATTATGGAGCGCACCCTCTTTGTTTCTTTTCTCTAGATCTACATACTTGGACAGGACAAAGACCAGTCCACAAAAAGAGGGGAGCTGTGGTCCGTGCATAGGACCTAGTGTACAGGGGACATTATATTTCCTAAGTTCTACGGCTAACACCTGAACTTTTTATATATATTGGGACATCTAATCCTGCTTTGAGCGCACTATATTGGTATTTGTATATATATATATATATATATATATATATATATCACACAATGGACAGTCTTGTTTGGTAAAAGTGTTCAAGACGCTTCCGCCTCACAGCAGTGTTAGTAGCAGAACTGACGGGAATTTGAGTGCAAGTTTTTGTTAATAAGGGAACAGAAAGGAAAGCTGGATAAAAAAGTAGCTTTAGATAGAATAGATAAATGCTAAGATGTTTGTTGAGGAATCTGGAAAGCTTGTGAGTTTTAAGGAAGTGTTCGAAAGATTGAAGAGCAATCTTGTCCTAATGGGCGAGAAGGTTATTCCAGAATGGAATTAAACTTTTTTGTGTAAAATGTTTAGGAAGTCTGATTATAGTAACTTTATCCCAGTGACGTTACACACAAATAAATAATAAATGGCACCCACAATAGGGATCACTGATCCATAGTGAGAATAAGTTCAAATGTACCTGTAACATCCACTTACTGGGGGTGGGAGTGGGGGGATCCTTTAGTCACTGCCCTTCTAATGTTACCAAAAAGAAAAACTAAGAATTGTCAGTACACCAAAAAAAATGGCAAAGAAATAAAATAATAATTTGATATGCTGTGACATATTATCCCTCTAGCTGTTCAGTGAAGGGAACAACTGGTTCACATTTCATTTCTCTAAACTGGAAACAGTGACTACTGACTTTAATCTTGCCATAAAGTAAAGTGAGAATATTGTTCCATAAGAAAACTCAGCTTTCATTTTGGTGATCCACTGTTACCCCAGCACATTCTCTGTCATTTTGTATTGTATGATTAGGAGTGTGAACAGATGACCTTGCAAAGTCCCTCCAACAGTCCTCTTTAATTATCACTGTGTTCTTGTCATTTCACCACCACCTGAGGTCAGGACAATAATGATATTTCTGCCCACCGCGCCTTCCACATTGCATGGTGGATAAACCAAATTAGAGGCCCTGTCAGATTTTTATATATAATTGCATTTCAATCGATACATTGTGTCCCATACGAAAGGTCATGTGATAGGGTTTATATTATTGCACAGAGCAGTGGCAGTAAGAGAAAATATTGCGCACTTGTTACTTAGTATAAGATCAACAAATCAGAATGCAAACTACAGCAATGAGAACCTAGAACACTGAATAAAGTTTCACGAATTTGAAACTGTGGAATATGTTATATAGACTAGTATAAAAGGATAGATAGACAGACAGATAGATAGATAAATAGATATATGGACTTATGGATAGATAGATAGATAGATAGATAGATAGATAGATAGATAGATAGATAGATAGATAGATAGATAGATAGATAGATAGATAGATAGATAGATAGATAATAAATTGAGACATGGCCTTTGCATATTAATATGTAGTAAAATGTGATAGTATAGACTAGAGTCACCGGAAGTTTCTTTTAAACTATTAGTAATATTCATTCTTTTGATGAATTTTGCCTTTCAAAACTTTATAAAAACTTTACCTTATTTCAGTGTCAATTATTACACATACATTTAGTGTAATTACTGCAGATTATATTCACATGTAATTAAATACTTACAATTCATACATAGCAAATTCATTATACAATACAGACTGTTTTGTCATTTACAAAACTAAATAAAGCACTAGCAGTGTTTTACCAACCAGAAAACTATCTGCAATATGATGCGATCTTGACCCCATAGTACAAACACTATTTCACAAGCACCTCTCTACTTCAACATGTGGCAGGCACCCACACATGAATGTTAAGCAGAATTGACAAATTATAGCAAAGTGATGAGGGACATCTCCATAAGGAACCATTGATCCAGATTATGAGAAACCTCCCTTTGACACCTCACTAAGAACAACAAGGGACACATTCATTAGCTGGACTTGTAATTAGGATGATGCACTTCATTAAAACGATCTTAGGGGCTGCAGAGTTAGGAGCAACAGTCAAAGGAAGGAGAATATCTGCACCTGAACAAGCAAGCTTGCAAATTAATTTATTTTATATATTTTCAGGAAAAATACTGGTTGCTTCTGCTTCAATTTTTCTGTATTTTTAAATAACAACTTAGAGTTGACTCCCAACTCTAATTCTTTTCTTCCAATTTAAATCCCCCCCCCCCTCCCCTGCAGTTGATCATGGTGTTGCAGGGGTACACATTTGCTCTGGTATTTTTTTCTGTTATTCCTAAGTCTGAATAAGCTCCTAACAATATATCTTAGCAACTGATGTTAATGCAGCGCTCAACAGCCAGACATTTCATTCATTGTGCAGAGAATAAGAAAGCATTACTGATGATAATGAGATCTCATGTTCAACTGTCACAGCAAGGGCAGCACGCATCTGAACACAAAATACACACTCATTACATAAAGAGGATTCTGCTAATGCAAACATAGGCACAAAATATCAAAGCATATACATTTGTGCTAAAGCCATGTTAGATGTTTCACATTTCTTCCTAAATTTACAACAGGAAATAATATTGTGAATACCAAACCTTACAGTAGAGCCAATTCAATTTCCTTAATCCCTTCATAGGTAATTTGTTATTGCCAGTGTTAACCAACACTGCACTTATCAGAAGTGTTCTCCAAAGTACTAATTTCTAATCACTTACATTACAAAACAACAATGTCAGGAAAATAATATGCTATTGTACATAAAATTGGCTTGTTGTTGTAATAATTTAGCTATCTACTGTCTCACAACTGAACCCTTAAAGATCAATGCACAACATGCAGCAAAATGTACTTAAAAAAAATTGAAATAAAAACACACAAACACCAAACAATACAATTCAAGCACAGGTGAGCATACATTAAGCTAAAACTATACCATACTGCTGAACAGTGCTGTACATTGGACAGCATTAACTATCATATAACTACAAACTTTTCCTTAACTTTTCCAAAACACATATTAAGGGGGCGTTTTTATATAAACAACATGTTTAGCAACACATAGTGGAAATAAAAACAGATGTATATAAAAATGTTGTATTTACACAGCAATAAAAAATGACATAAAAATCTCTTACCTTTTTTTTAATAAAAACAAAATGACACTACAATCGAATATATTCCCTGGACAGTATTGTAACCCAATGGATTAGCATAGTTTAAAGGGCTAATTTGTTAGTACACATGCAGGTGTCGTTGTCTCAGAAGTAGGTCCTGGGCTTTTAAATTCATCCAAAGGTTATTCCTTATACCCCTTTCCAGAATCCAGGCTGGGATACCATCCCCAGCATCAGCACCAACCCCCATTTCCACAACAGCCTGCAGGCGAGGGCTTCATTATTCATCGCAAGAGTGCTCTCACTCAATGGTAGTCTTCCTCTCTAGACCCTTACCAGACAACAGGATAAGGTTTCTGAAATCCGATCACATAAAAGGCATCAGCATTTATAGGACATGGTTATCGCGTTGTCTCATTGCAGCAACAGCAGCTTGCAGAAGGGAGCAAAAGACACACAGCTTCCCTGCACATAGCATCCAGCAAGTGTGATGATGCTCCTGAATGGCATCTTGCAGGCACCCAGCTCATCAGTGGCTCAGGAATGTGCTGGCTGCTTCAGCAGGTAAACAGGCTTGTGTCATCTCGTCAATGCAATCATTAACTCCACCCTCTGCCATCTGATCTTACTAAACGTGACAATTACCGGAGTGCGGCCAGTCACCGGAGACACACAATCTGAGCCGGGTAGACTACTGTACTGTTTGTGTGGCTGCTACAGCAACAAGGAGATTCTGTTTGCCATCTGATACAATAGTGTGAGTGTGTATATCACCGGAGGAAGAAGGATTCTGGCTACTGTGAGTCACTGACTCATAGCTTAGCAGCCTAATATATTACATTGCCCTTCACATGCCCACGCTCTTACTGATGCTACCCATAAATTTGACATAAAGTTCATAAACTAAAGTTCTTCAAAGTCAGCTGTGTATTGATAAAGTGCATAATAAGAATATAATGTAATGAGAATGATAAGGGGTTTAAGACCTGTACTTATTTATAAAAATAAATCAGTTATAAATTCCATTTATTTCATTTACCACTTGTAATTTTTGCTTCATCTTGATATAGTCTCAAAGCTCCATAGATGAAAAATAAAATGGATTTTTCCTCGTTAGAGGCTAAACATTAAGATCAGTTCTTTCTGATAATAATAAGGACTCAGGCAGGTGTCTTAGTCTGCTACAGATAATTCAATAAAACACAGATAGTAAGGTGCTATCTTCAATACTGTTACTGGTAATATTTGCAGTGTAATGTAAGAAGTTAATACAGCCAAGTTTTCAACCCCCTGTAAAGTGTCTTAAGACATAAGCAGACTTGTAGCTTATAAGGATTCTTCTGCCCTCTATCTGTCAGTGCCGGAACAGCAAGCCTGTTCCATGGCTCTAAGGCATCAGCAATTAGGAAGTTTTTGCTCTCATAGTAAATGCTTGAAATGTCTCAGCAGAATCATCACAGCAATTACTAGCAGGTGCTATAGCCTAAAAAGCAAAATGATATATCGTTAATCAACACTCGTCTTTTAATCTGCTGTGTTCAATCAGACGCTTGTACTGTATCAGTGTTGTCCTTTATCACTATTATATTCTAAGTTGTAGACTGCCTCTACTTACTAAAATCCATTTCCCAGCGTCTTTGACAAGAGAAGTATTTCTTTTTACAATCCAAACACAAACATTGAACTCGGTTCAATCTATTGGACGAAACCCGAAATAAATTGCACTTGCCAGACAGGAAGATAGCGATGGAAGGGATATATTTTATTTTCTCTCAAGGCACAAAGTTAGTTAGTAATGCTGTGCTTAAGATAAAATGTGTTTGATACCAAAGTGCACAGGTAGACAAAAGGAAAACATGTTTATTTCCAAATTAAAAGTTTTCCTCGCTTTTCATCTATTTTTTTTTTTTTTAATCTCTTCTTGGTTCTCTTATTTAAATACAATAATGCTGGGTACATACTTGCACGATTTCCCAGACTCCTGATTAATTAGTCCAATGGCTGGGAAAATTGTGTAACTTGTACTCACCACCCAATCCTAGGGCCCATCTCCTGACCCGGTGGTGGGATTTAGGATTAGAAATTGCAATCGAAGTGGGGATTTGGGCAGTTTAGTGATCCTGGGCTGGATCCAGACTTAAGTAAGTGCTTGTAATTAGTTACTCCTGGGCTAAACCATGTTGATTGCAGGGGGAGTCAAGTTAATTGTATTCTTTGCATGCAGGGATATCTCTCTCAATTGCTTACTGCACACAGATACTGACCAGCTTTACTATCACACTGTTATTTAGACTTGGGATAGGAAACATCACCTCTCAACTCTAATACTGTTTGCAACAGATGAAATATGACTCCCCTGCAATCAACATGGTTTAGCCCAGGAGTAACTCATTACAAGCACTTACTTAAGTCTGGATCCAGCCCAGGATCACTAAACTGCCCAAATCCCCACTTCGATTGCAATTTCTAATCCTAAATCCCACCACCGGGTCAGGAGATGGGCCCTAGGATTGGGTGGTGAGTACAAGTTACACAATTTTCCCAGCCATTGGACTAATTAATCAGGAGTCTGGGAAATCGTGCAAGTATGTACCCAGCATTATTGTATTTAAATAAGAGAACCAAGAAGAGATTAAAAAAAAAAAAAATAGATGAAAAGCGAGGAAAACTTTTAATTTGGAAATAAACATGTTTTCCTTTTGTCTACCTGTGCACTTTGGTATCAAACACATTTTATCTTAAGCACAGCATTACTAACTAACTTTGTGCCTTGAGAGAAAATAAAATATATCCCTTCCATCGCTATCTTCCTGTCTGGCAAGTGCAATTTATTTCGGGTTTCGTCCAATAGATTGAACCGAGTTCAATGTTTGTGTTTGGATTGTAAAAAGAAATACTTCTCTTGTCAAAGACGCTGGGAAATGGATTTTAGTAAGTAGAGGCAGTCTACAACTTAGAATATAATAGTGATAAAGGACAACACTGATACAGTACAAGCGTCTGATTGAACACAGCAGATTAAAAGACGAGTGTTGATTAACGATATATCATTTTGCTTTTTAGGCTATAGCACCTGCTAGTAATTGCTGTGATGATTCTGCTGAGACATTTCAAGCATTTACTATGAGAGCAAAAACTTCCTAATTGCTGATGCCTTAGAGCCATGGAACAGGCTTGCTGTTCCGGCACTGACAGATAGAGGGCAGAAGAATCCTTATAAGCTACAAGTCTGCTTATGTCTTAAGACACTTTACAGGGGGTTGAAAACTTGGCTGTATTAACTTCTTACATTACACTGCAAATATTACCAGTAACAGTATTGAAGATAGCACCTTACTATCTGTGTTTTATTGAATTATCTGTAGCAGACTAAGACACCTGCCTGAGTCCTTATTATTATCAGAAAGAACTGATCTTAATGTTTAGCCTCTAACGAGGAAAAATCCATTTTATTTTTCATCTATGGAGCTTTGAGACTATATCAAGATGAAGCAAAAATTACAAGTGGTAAATGAAATAAATGGAATTTATAACTGATTTATTTTTATAAATAAGTACAGGTCTTAAACCCCTTATCAGCAAAGCATTCTCCCTGCATGCATAGAATAAAATTAACTTGACTGCCCCTGAAATCAACATGGTTTTGCCCAGGTGTAACTTTAAGTTCTTATTTTCAGCCTCTGAATCAGGCCCGATATTATCAATAGTAGTGTACAACTGCAAGTCTGCTGTGATATAAGAAGGAAATTGTTCTTGGAATATAGTATTTTTCCCATGTGTAAAGTGTGTGGTTGTACCATCTGAATTCTAGGATCATTACACCACTATAGGTTCACGATGCATTAGGAAAAACAAACATCTCAGCTGACAATAAACGTCTGCTTCCATTACCAGACTCAGAGCAGCATCTTATATTCTGTGCTTTGTTTATATTTTGGAAATATCGGTTATATCATCTGGGCACTTAGGTACGGTGACTGTAACTTGGAACTCTAATGCACATAGCCAAGAATAGGAATGTTAGGAAATCTTTTGACCACCTGATTCCAGGACAGCTGTGCGATATTGTAATTATTCACTAAATATATTTCACACATTACATATTTTACTCGGATGGGTTGCAGATCAATATAAGCACATTAAAGTATATGTGGGTTATGAGTCCTAAAAACCCATACATATGTGACACATTAGACATCTAAAGACAACTCAGCTTTGAAGAAGGTAGGGTGGGAAGCTTCTATTAACAACATGTCAGAAAGGCAAGTCAAATGCTTGGTTGCATAGGGAGAGGAATTAGTAGCAGAAAGAGAGAAGTAGTGATGCCCCTTTATAGATCATTGGTACGCCCTCACCTAGAATACTGTGTTCAGTTCTGGAGGCCATATCTCCAGAAAGACATAAATACATTAGAGACTGTGCAAAGAAGAGCAACTAAAATGGTCCATGGCCTGTGTCACAAATCATACCAAGAAAGGCTAGAGGAACTAAACATGTATAGCTTGGAGCAGAGAAGGGAGAGGGGGGACATGATAGCAGCTTTCAAATACATCAAAGGTTGTGACCGGCTAGAGGAGGGGGCATTTTTCGAAGGAAGAAGTGTAATAGAACATGAGGGCATGAATATAAACTGGAGGATGGTAGAGGAAATATGCAGAAAAATTACTTCACTGAAAGGGTGATAGATAAGTGGAATAGACTCCCATCTGGTTGAGGCTAATACAGTAGAACAGTGTAAACATGCTTGGGATAAATATAAGGATATCCTAAATCTTAAACTAAAATGAGAGTAATTGGGGTCTAGGGTCAGTATAGTTTTAAATAAACAATTGGGTAGACTGGATGGTCCATGTGGCTCTTATCTACCGTCACTTTCTGTGTTTCTATGTCTATTTTGTTTCTTGTTGTCTTTGTTTGTGAGGGGGAGGGGGGGTTTCTGAGCTACTGGAAACCCTCCTGGATGCACCACTGAGTGTGTTGTAGACAACCTCATAAACAATCACATAAGAGTGACATGAAAGGTCTTTCTTTGCTGTCTCTCTGTCCCAGTCACTTCTCTTGCTACAAATCTCCTATAGACTCCAACTTGTTGCCCTCTCCTACAATGTCCTGAATCACTCTCGATTTTCACCCATACTCTCTCCTGCCCCTCCCACTCTTCCAGTTGCTGAAATGCATCCACCCATTCATCTCCTCATGGCCCAGCAATGCTATGTGTGTATGCTCAGATGCCGCACCATGTTTTATTCTTATCAGGCCTTGGGATAGACCTTGGAGCAACATTTTTTTTTACCCCTACTGAAATCTTTAGTGTTTTGTCCCAGATTCTTCCTCTTCCAATAGTAAGGCAAAATCTAGCCCTGGTAAACATTTGTTATTGGTTTGAGCTATCATTCTAAAAAAAATCCAGTTAGAAGACATCCTCATAGAGATGAGGGATTCTTCACTGGAGATTTAGATTTAGCATGTGTCCTTTATTTTAGAAGGTTCATGTTCTCTGCATTTAGTTTTGTTCATGTATTGTTGTAAAGTCAATAAAAAAAAATCCAATAACCTACAGCACAATCTTGTAGCACATGTGACCTTTTACACTCTGTATTCGTTTTGTCTGACCATCACTCATGTTTCATATAACACATTACAATACAAAAAGATACATTTTCTGCTTTTGTTTGTTACTTTTAATTTATCTTTTATGTTCTTTTGGCTGGTGTACAGATTATAACAAATGTAGCAAATTATATAGCTTAAATTTATTGGATGATTATTGATTTTCCCTACCTTTGAAGCGATTTCAGTTGTGAAGTCATTAGTTGGGCTATAATCTCCTATGACAAATCATGATGTGGTTTTAAATGTCCACTCACGACCACTAACATTTAACATTCTTCTCTTGCAAATCCAATCTTTGCAGATTATTAGCCATGTGTGATGTGCTGAGAAAATCTTTAATCAATCAAGCAGTAAATGTGTTCAATGCAAAGGCTTAAAGGAGAGGCTATTTAGTATGTGTTTTATTATATCACCCTACTTTAGAGCTATGACTAGTGGCTAGATTGACTAAGCTGTGGAAAAGGAAATGTGGAGATGTTGCCCATAACAACCAATCAGATTGTAGCTCTCACTTTAATAATTACATACTAGAAAATGTCAGCTACAATCTGATTGGTTGCTATGGGCAACATCTCCAGGTTTCCATTCCCACAGCTTAGTAAATCTGGACCCTGGAGTTCATATAGATCCTAATCCAGATTTCCGCAATAGGTGTGTTTCCAATTGCTAGGGTCGGAAAACACCCACATTTTGTGATAGGGCGTGTGTCAACACCCCATACACAGGGCTGAGCTGGGGTGAGATGCAGATATTGATTACACTAATAGGAGGCTGGAGGCATGTAGACAGTACAGTGAGTGTCTGCTAAGCGCACTCTGTACACTACCCAGACTTCCACACCCCCCCCATTTGAAGTGAGAATGGCGCTGATGTTTTAGTGTAGGGGTCAGGTAGCGTATCTCTGTGTGAGCAAGGGGAGTGGCCTCCCTTCACTCGAATGGAAAGTTTAATCCAGCAAGGACCCGTCACCGGATTCCCACTGCATCGGAAGTCTAGGTCGGGGTCATAGGGCCAGATCCAGACCTATGTTACGACACACATCTCGGGGCAGCCGTAACACTGCATTAACTACGTATGAAGGGACGTGCCAAAAATATGCTAGCCGAACGCTCGAACTACGCGCTGGAGGCGGGATGAGGCATTTAAATCGTACAGTATGGACTGGGTTAGGCGGTAACGTTCGTCAGGACGCTATGTACGTGCACGGTTACGCTTAGAAAAGTGAAGATAGGGTTTGGCAAGCGTAAAACGACAAAAGTACGTCCGTCCGATAGGGAGTGCCCGGGGGAGTGCATAGTACTTACGCTACGCTAACAAACGTAACGCACATGTAGGTCTGGCTCCGGCCCATAGTGTGGAAGCAACTTGAATGAATAATTGTAATAATTGTAAATAATTTACATATCCAGTTTACATAAAATTTACATATCCAGTTTAGATGCCAATTTCATTATTTAAGGTATTATTAGGAGAGAATGATGTTAGTAATGTAATATTTATATCACATTATATTTTAGAATATTTGTCCTAATCTGTATGTTTCACATAATATAATGGTATTCATATGCATGTGTTTAAGATATAATGATGCATCAAGCATACTATCTGCCTGATAATTTCTCCCTATGACATCTCTGTCTACCAGTGCATATCATGTTTTCTACCTGTAACGGATTACAGAGACTGCTAGCATGCATGCACATATGAAAGTGACATTAATTAGAGAAGAATTAGTGAAGTACATGTAGCAAATACAATTATATTAATTAGAATTTGTTTTTGTTAGGTGGGAGTTCTTGAAAGGGAGTGCTTGGCCAATGGTGTCATGTCATAACACAGTGTGTCGATTGCACAAATTACCCAGGTGATGAATAGTTTTACAGATGAGTGTAGATGCTAATTGGAATATTTATAATTCGCAAATAAGACAGTTTACAGTATGTTTAGACATATGAGACAGTGAGACAATATATGATTAAATTCACTTTCAAAACACCATTATTAAGGATAAAAATCATACTGATCTCTCAAGATTACATTATACAGGGTGGTAGTTAATGAGGATAAAGTCTAACCACATTCTATTATATTATGTACATTGTCTTATGATATAAAAGCTTTTCATGCATTAGTATGTGAAGGATTATATCAAGTTTCATTATATTTGAATATTTGAATACCAAATTATTAGTTAGCTTGCAGGAAAATAGACAAGTGTTAAAAAGAATATGCCAGTTCAGTGTGGAAACAAGTGTATTAAATTTGAAAACTTAAAGCTTCTCACAATGAATTATTTTAGGAAATGATTAAAAGATGAAGATTATTATCATTCTAGAAAGTCATTACCTTATTTCCAAAGGAAAGGTTTGTAAATGTACTAAACATAAAGCAGTGTTGCTGAAATGATCTATGCTAAACCGTTTCCATATGATGCTACAGTCTTCTGCAATGCAGTTGGGGCTTGTGCCTATCTTGGATGGGGTTTGCCGCTTATACCAGGGCCAGTTTCTACATCCTGTTTCCGAGGAGAGACTGCAACCAACTCTTCCTTCCCCACCTGAGACAGGTAAGCAAAGATCCCCGGAAGGAATCCTCAGTGCTGACGGGTGAGCATTTCCCCAACCCCAACTCCAACCCTTTATCCATTATCCTAATCCTAAACCTCCCCTTCCATTACCCTACACCTCCCTTCCCTGCAGCCGCTCCTCTCTGCTTTACCCTAAGTCTCCCCTTCTCCGATCCATTCCCTCCCCACATCCTAATCCTAAGTCTCCTCTTCTAGGCTCCATCCCCTCCCCGCAGCCTAACCCTAGGTCTCCCCTTTTCCTTTCCATCCCCTCCCTGCAGTTTAACCCTAAGTCTCCCTTTCTCCCATTCATCCCCTCCCTGCAGTTTAACCCTGGGTCTCCCTTTCTCCCATCCATCCTCTCCCTGCAGTTTAACCCTGGGTCTCCCTTTCTCCAATCCATTTCCTTCCTGCAGCCTAACCCTAGGTCTCCTCTTCCTCCATCCATCCCCTCCACGCAGCCTAACCTTAAGTCTCCTCTTAGGGTCGGAATGCTGTCAGCGTAATGAAGTGGTAAGTTGCCGATAAATAGATTTTGGGACACTTACCCATTCATTATAAAAAGTTTCAAATGAAACACATTTTCGAAATATAGACAGACAACAATTAGCTGTCAGCTATCTGTATGTAGAAAATGTGATTTTCTTTATGGCAAATGTAACTGCCTATCTCAGTGGATGAGCCTGCTTTCAATGATAAATGTTGCTTTACCTGGGGTCCAACCGCTACTGGTGGTCTTGATTATTTTTTTAAAAAGCGGAGTATGCTGTGTGTGTCCCAAAAGCATACACAATGGTGCCCTTGGATAGCGAGCATTTATGACACGCAGCATATGAACACACAGTAGCTAAGTGCAATACAGCTACGAGGCAAGATACGTTGTGCAAGTGCCCTGCAACAGTCATTAGTCATTAATGAACATACCTGCACTATACTCAGCAAGGATACCTGAAAAACCTGCACTGGAATTAAGGGGTAACTGAGGACCTAGGTTGGAAACACTGTCCTAGATCAAGCCATTGTTTGCTGAATGGGGGCTGGTACAAGCAACTCATTAAGATTTACTAAACTTCTCAAAAGGAAAAATGAAGAGGTTGCCCATAACATCCAATCAGATTCTAGCTGACATTCACTAGCATCTAATAGGAAAGTGAGAGCTAGAATCTGATTGGTTCCTAAAGACATCAGGGTAGATCCAGACCTAAGTGCTTGTTACGTTACATTGCGTAGAGTACGCGAGCGTATTTTCTATGCACTCCCATAGGCATTCCCCTCGCTCGTTCGTACTTTGATCGTTTTACGCTTCCCAAACACTACCTTAACTTTTTAAAGCATATTCATGTGAGTAACGGCCTAACCCGGCCCATACTGTACAATTTAAATGCCTCCCTCCGCCTACAAAGCGTAACTACAGGTATCATATGGATGACCCGCCCCTTAGTTCATAGTTACGCTGATGGTACGTACGTTAGGAGTTACATGGCATAACATCTGCCACGCGCATGCACAGTAAATACAAATAGGTGATTTCACGTAAAATCGCTAGCGTACGTAGGTCAGAATCTGGCCCATCATCTTCATTTTTCCTTTTGAGAAGTATAATAAAACTAGCTTTAAGTCCTAAACTGACTGAGGGAAGTTCAGTGGATCAATTTACCTTTAATATCTATAACAATATCCAACAATATTAATTAAAGCAAATATTTAAAACTTTATAAGTTCAGTGCTACATGTCATATAATTAATAGCAAATGTCACCAGTCACTAAAAGTTCTCAGCTATACCAAGCTAAGATGGCTAGTACAATTATTTTGCGGAATGCTGAACGTCTCATTTCAATCCAATTGAATTCTGAATAGTAGTGAATTAGAATGAATAAAATGATAATTGCCAGTAACCAGTTGCTTTACTACATGCTGTGAGGATCTTTTGATGTCATTCCCCTCATTTCCCCTCAGTGTTTTGTCCCATCTCTCACCCGCTGACAGTATGTCACACAGTGGTACACAATGACAGGCATGCATTCCTTGATGTGTAAGTAGTCAGAAGATACTGAGAGTACTGAATGGAAGAAGGTAAGTGCTGGATGTAATATGTTTAATATGTTATCTATATGCAGTGCTTTTTTCGTAAGGAAGAAGGTGCTGGACCTCACGTCAACTCACGCGTGACCACACGACCAATCACAAGCTAAGCAGTGCCACAAGCCGAGCAGTGCCATCACAACCAGCGTGGACGAAGTACGCATGCATCGGACTTGACAAACAAGCAGCCCGCATGCACCATTTTAATGATTTTGCCGCCAAAACTCTGTTCAGGTGCGTTCTATGACAAAAAAAAGTACTGTCTGTATGTTATCTTATTCCACTATTATGTAGTATGAGCTTTGTATAACTACTCTACATACATTTATTTAGCCATTTCATTTTTTTCTTTTTTTCATTTTTTCAATTGTCCCCCCTGATATTACACATACACACAGCAGAACTAACATATAATTATACATAATTAAAGATCTCCCAATGGCCATGTCCTAGTAATGATTCTGATGTATACAAGTAGTTTTACATGCTTTTTAGAGCTATTGGACCAGGGTTTTGCTCCACTTCTGAGCGTATAACACAGGCTGTGGATATTTTTACAAGCTGCACACAGTCAGAGGTGTATGTGAATCCATGGCAATCATACAAGAAGGAATTATGACCCATCGAGTCGCAGGGGCAATGACACTTTCGTCAGAAGGGCTGTATTGATTTAGCAAGTTTGAACGATCTCTTAATTAGTTTACAGTATAAAGGTTCTTTCAGCAAAGAAATTCAGACCTCCACATATCAAGGAATTGATGTGCACTTGAGACAGAAAGTAGTCCCTGGTTGTTAGAAGTCCTTCTGTGTGGGTGGTAGTGGCTAGAATGGGAATGATTGATGTCTGTATAGGGCAGCAATGGAATTACACAGTGTTTCTTAACCTCTGTCCTCAGGGACCACTAAGAGTGCCAGGTGTAAGTGCAGACCTGGGCAAAACCATGTTACACTGTGAGGGAAGGAAAATGTATACTGTAAAATAAAAACAGAGCTGAAGAGGTGATGTTTCCTAGCTCAATGCTTATTAACAGACACATCATCAAGCTTTGCAGTATGTTTGTTTTATTTGCAAAAGCAAAGTGTTTTCCCTGCATGCCAAATAATTCAAAAGAGTTCGTACCCCTCATTTTGTAACATGTATGCTCGCCCCTGTTTTGCCCCTAAAACAAAAAGGATGTAAGTACACAGTTTTCCCGCTGCAGTTCGCTTCTCACACAGGGCTGGATCCAGACTTAATTAAGTGCCTGAAATTAGTTACTACTGGGCTAAACCATGTTGATTGCAGGGGAGTCATATTTCATCTGTTGCAAACAGTATTAGAGTTGAGAGGTGATGTTTCCTATCCCAAGTCTAAATAACAGTGTGATAGTAAAGCTGGTCAGTGTCTGTGTGCAGTAAGCAATTCAAAGATATATCCCTGCATGCAAAGATTACAATTAACTTGACTCCCCCTGCAATCAACATGGTTTAGCCCAGAAGTAACTGATTTCAAACACTTACTTAAGTCTGGATCCAGCCCACTGTGACTTCTGCATCTCTGGATAGGACATACTGAAAAGGTGACTCCGAATGAACATGTGAACAGAGCATATAGGCAGAGGCTGTGGGGTGTAATGCAGAAGGTTATACAGGTTTGTATGTTTCAAATGTGGGTGTTTTTACAGTCAAATTAAAACCCTAACAGTCTTTTAAATAATGCTAAGTGTCCTGCAGCCAAGCCTAACCTCGCCATCAGAGGTACTAGTGCAGTGGTTCCCAAACTGTGCGCCGCGGCTCCCTGGGGTGCCGCAACGCTCTCCCCGGGGTGCCGTGGAATGTTTTTATTTTCTATTCTATTGTATTTTTGTCTTAGGGGTGCCGTGAAAAAATATGGAGACCCTAAGGGTACCTCGAACTGAAAAAGTTTGGGAACCACTGCTCTAGTGTATACCAGGCCCCAGTTAGACTCCGCACCCTGGCGAGTGTTTTCCTAGTCTCCGGTCATAACACAAGCATTATTTAAAGGAGTTAACAAATTTTTTTAGCTTTAACTTGATTGTAAAAAAAAATCCATTTGGATCATGCACACTTGTATAGGCTGCTGTAAGTCCTCTTAGTCTCTGGGCCGTATTCAGAGATCCGTTTTCACGTGGAGTTGCGTGCATATTTTTAGGTACGTTTTAACTGCGCATGAGTAGTCACTTTATTAACGGAAGTTACGTTGAATATACACAAGAAGGTGCTTTAGGCACAGAGATGAGACTCACAGTTGGGGACATACGTACGGATCAGCGGTGTAGAAATACGTACTTGAAAATTTACATGAAAGTGGGTGGGGGGAGGCATTTAAACGAACGATTGAGTGCGCGGCTATACTGAATCACATGAACGGAAGACATATACGCACGTAAGTACACACTTAAAGGGGCTGATTCAGAGATACGATTTTCACGCCACTTAGGAGCGTATATTTAGGATCTTAAAAAATTCGCATTACTGCGCATGCGTAGTAATAGTGCAACGCCGTCTACGTAGCGGTTAGCAGCGTAAATTCGCTAAGAGCGTAAGTTTGAATCGATCGCAAGCACTTAAGATCTTAAGTGCTGCGAAAGTTTAAGATCTTAAGGATTTGCATTAAAATGGGCGGGGGGAGGCAGGGAGATGAGGGAAAGTGGGCGAGGGCTGACACTTAGGATCTTAAATAAACGCTACTACTTCACTTAAGATCTCAAATGACAGCGCAGAGTTAGGGTTAGTCAATGGTGGTCTTTAAGATCCGCCGCTGTTTGCAAGGGGAGTGACTGTTTATGCAGTGGGCTGTAACCTGGTAAGATCTTAACTAAGGTGCGTATATTTGCGATCTTTTCGCAATCGCATCTCTGAATCACCCCCAAAGATCAGAGTGGTCTATGGAGGTGTAAGTCTACGATTGGACGGCCGGGAGAGGGGAGTGTCGTGGGTGTTGGTGGGTGTTGCCTTGCTACGTGTGTGCGTATAATTGCGTACTTTTAAAAAACGGATCTCTGAATACGGCCCTCTGTCTATACACATTCATTTGCACGTTTCAAATATTTAATATTTAGATCAAATTAAAAAATGATGTTTAATAACCACTGGGGAACCATTGACTGCCTAACTGTATAGTATATTTATATTAAACTATTTATGACGTTTTCCCTGGTGGATACAATATAATAATAAGCATAGCAGAATTTTTCAAGCATTAGTCTGTTTAGTAACAATGTTTCTGTTCCTGCAATTACACTCTGTGCGTCATGCTATCACAGCAGTTACAGTGGAGATCAATCTACTACTTAAACTTACCTTTTGTGTCAATGTAATGAGTCCCAAACACTTGAACTCGAGGTATATGTGTGAAAGTCATTTCCCTCACTGAACTCTCAGACAACTTGTTAGTGTGTTATAAATGAAAAAGCTCCAGTCACACTTATTTCCTATGGGATAGTTCCAGGAATCATTGTCAGCAAGATTACAGTGAAGACCAACATGATTTTGGGAGCATAGACCAGCTGTCAAGCTGGTGATATTTAGCCCATTGTACCTACAGAAAAAAAAAACCTCTTCATGTATCAGTAATATAATAAATCACACTGCAATCTTCCCTGAGGCAGCATTGACCCGAGAACAGAAGAAGGTCTAAGCACAAAGACAGAAGAGAGGGACAAGCTATTGTAAACATAGGAAGATGTTTCATATAAAACATGTACACATTGTGCCATGACTACTTGTTGCAACGAAGAAATGACTTCAGGAAATCGTCAGGAGAGAAATGCAGTTAGAAGATGCATTGAGAGAACCCCAGAAATTGGGGTGAGACACCCAAGAAACTGTCAATCATATAGGACCGTATTCACATTCACTATCCAGCTAAACGTGGATAGTAGATTAATTACGCAATCTACGTACCAGTTACAAAGTAGAAAGAGGCATGCCACGGCAGCCTCTAGGAGGATTTAAGAAGAGTGGGAGGGGGAGGTATGGAAACCTCTAGGAGGGGAGGAGTGAAGGGGGAGGGGGAGGTATGGAAAGGGGAGGGTGGGGGAGGGGAAAGAACGTTCAAATTCTCCTTCTTAAAAATAAAAGGGGGAGGTGGCAGGGGAGGAAGCTTTAAGTTAGGTGCGGATACATGCTTATATATATACATGCTTATCTGCACCTTCTTGAAACTTTATTAAATGTAAATACGGTCCAGAATGTTTATTCTTAGGGCCAGATTTACTAAGCTGCAGGTTTGGAAAAGGGGAGATGTTGCCTATGGCAACCCATCAGATTCTAGCTCTCACTTTTCTATTACATACTGGAGAATGTCAGCTAGATTACGTACATGCTGTCTTTAAAGATACAGTGCTCCGTAAGGTAAGGCTTCCCTTCTCCCTTACCCTAAAGCTAAGTCACCCCTCCCGCATCCTAACCCTAAGTCCCGTCTCCCGCAGCCTAATCCTAAATCACCCCTCCCAGCCTATCCCTAAATTTCCTCATAAACGCTTCTTATGGAGGTATTTCCCAGATTGTGTTGATGATGTAAACCAGGTGTCATTCTTTATTTTGGGGAGACACCATCTTTCAAGAACAATACTTAAAAAATAAGATCACCTTGGCCACCGTTTGACTCATATATGCATAGCTTGTCTGCAAAACTAAATGCCATGTGTAGATGGCTAAATTAACCCTAGTGTATGGAGTGTGTAAGTGAGAAGTGTTCTATAATACCTGGGTGGTGGTGGGTTTGGGGGAAGTTTGAGGTAGGATTGCTTCACAGGAAGGGTGATGGGTGGGTGGAAAGGGCAGACTAGATGGGCCAAGTGGTTCTTACCTGCCATCTAATTCTATAATTTTATAGGCCCAATTTAATTGACTGTAAAGACGGGAAAAAACATGAAGTGCGCCAATTCCCACCTTTTACGGAAGGAAACATTTGCCGATTTGAATACGCAGCTCTGTTGCAAGATAAAATCTGCTAAGTAAATTTGCAGAAAAAGCATTGTGATCAAGCTATTGTCCTATGATTAAGGGTTAACTAATCTATATCAGTCATAAGCATCTTGTGATTATAAGATGATTTCATAAAATGTAATTAAATCCTCACTTGCTCAACTTCCTTTAATATTTTGCTAAACTTTTTGAAACTAATCAACTTGCATACTGAAAGGTAGATTGCAGGTCTTACTGTGTTTCAGAATTAAATATAAGAACACTCTAATCAGAACTACTATTGTGCATCTGTAATTAACAATATGAAATCATGTAATCTAAATACAATCTCAAATAAAGTCTGGGTAGCCAGGTACATTTCTCAAATAGGTTTTAATAATGATATTTTACTAATGAAAAAACCCAGGAAATGGCGATCACACTGCATGAGAGTAATGTTTACTAGAGTACCGAAAACTGTTTTACAAAGACCTTCAATCTCTCCATCTGTTCACAGTCAGGGATTAAATTAAATCCCATTGAGCCTCTGTAGTCTCTAACCTAGGGAACGGTAGTAATTGGTTGTTAAGATAATTGAAAGCTTTGTCACTTTACTTTTTGTTTTAAATAAAAACATATTTTAGAAGTAAAATAAGCAATTAGTGCTACAAATAAAACATGCACACGGTACTCTCTCTCTCTCT
>WWET01001230.1:264541-285023 GCA_011038615.1 Limnodynastes dumerilii
TATATATATATTATATTACCAGTCTCCTACTCTCTCTCTCTATATATATATATTATATTACCAGTCTCCTACTCTCTCTCTCTCTCTCTCTCTCTCTATATATATTATTATATTACCAGTCTCCTATTCTCTCTCTCTATATATATATTATATTACCAGTCTCCTACTCTCTCTCTCTATATATATATTATATTACCAGTCTCCTATTCTCTCTCTCTATATATATATATATTATATGCAGCATTATAAAACATACTGTAAAGGTTCACAATTAATTAGATGCTTACCATATATGTTAAACAAAAATACCAGGGAATACTTTTCATGATAGTTTTTTAATTTGTGAGCTTTAGGATAAGATATTTATAGCTTTTTCATTTATTGCATAATTATCACTTTTTAAATTCCTTTGTTATGTAAAGTAATTGTGACTGCAATTAAAACTAATTAAAACTGCAAAAAAACTTCCAAAGCACAGTAAAACACACCTTTTTTTTGCCTTATCGTTTGACTAAATTGAGATGTAAATTCATTGGCGTGAGTGTTACAATTTCCATTTTAAATCAGTTAGTAGTACACACTTACAGAATGCATTTCACCACTGGAGACTGGTTGTATACTGCAATCAGTGTTTTCAGAATACTGCATTTATGCTTATGGCATGGATATCAAAAGAGAAAAGCTTCTGCAATAATTATCTTAGATGGCTAATAAATGTACCATTTCATTTTATAAAAGTAAAACAAGATCAGCATAATCCTCTCAATTATTCCACTTGGCAAGGTTAAAAGAAAACCACTTTATACGTAGAATAATGACATACAGTACAGAATAATCTTCATTCACATACTGTATATTGAAGGAAATACAATAGAATCTTTTCCATACCACGCTTTAAATACAGATAATGGCACAATAGAGGATCTGTTGGATTACATGTAAGACGAAGAAGTTTAAAAAAATATATAAATATATATTTAAATGACTATAACATCCTTCTTTGTAAGGCACAAAAAATTTATTGATCTAACCTGTATAAATTTCCCGGAAAACCCATCAGCATTTGTCGTGGAGAGTCACTTTTGGGAAGATCTCGGTGTATACTTCATCTTGAGAAATCATGGGTGAAAATTTGGCTAACTATGAGCTCTGCACAATGCAGCGAGTCTTGGACAACAAATTGCCTTTCTTATTCTCTCCACAACCAAATCCCAAAGAAGATTATGGATGTGGCTGCCAGACAGAGTATTAAAGTCTACACATTGGCAGGCGTTCAGCTTCTGCCTCAATATACATTGTAAATTATACATTGGAACGGCAGTTAACTATGTACGTATATGACTTAAAGAAATCAAAATAAAATTAATGTATGGTATTGTCCACTGAGGACATCTTGGCTTCATTATTAATTGGTTTCTTTTCTTGGGGAATCATTTCTAATTTATGTACTACTGCATGTTTAAAGTGGTACAACCAAACACAAGAGTTGCATCCATTTTATAGTCTAATAGAATGAAGTCCTGTTATTGTGTGAGGTCTAAGCAAATGTGAACTCACTGAAGTAAATGAGTTAAAATACAGGCAGGAAAAAATTCTACAGTTACATGTGTTACTCAGGTAAACAGGTAGTTTCAGGGCCACCAAGAGGATTTCTGGGCCCCGGTACAGCATAGTCTTGGGCCCCCCGTGGCGACACACCATCGAAGGGGGTATGACCTTTTTCCTCTTTATCACCCTCCGGTCTGTCCACAAAATCCACCCATATTCTCCCAATGCTACTGTCCCAATACTTTCCCCCTGTATCCCTTCTCTATCCCAGCCCCCTCTCTCTGCACTCTAATCTCCCCCAACCCTCTTTCATCGTCACTGCCATGTTCTCTTTTTTCCCTTGTATATCTAAAACTCTTTACTGTTAACATACCTTTAATATTTCCTACTTTCTCCCTTCTCTATGCATGACTCTGCTTCCTCACTGGGAGACACACAGTGGCGCAGCCAGTGGCATCGCTCCATGTCTGTGGTACTGATTGACATCTCTGATCCGCTATGACCAGCGGATACTATCAGTGGATCATAGGTGTCAATCAATGACAGTCCTGTAATTGCACGCCACACTCCCCTACAGAATAGAGCCGACTGACACTACTGTTTCCATAATGGCAGCCAGCATCTCTAATAATTAATAAATTAATAATTAAATGAAATTAAAATAATATAAAAAAATAAATAAATAAAAGGCTTGGCTCTGGGTATTTATTATCTACTCCCTGTTAAATGCTGCTGTAATATTCACTCCTGGCTGCTTAAGCAGTTAGAATATAGCTATCACTGCTTGCTGGCTTTCTGTTCCCCTAGTTGTTGCTAAGCAACTGGAATACACTAGCTCAGAAAGGCTTTCAGAAGCCACTCCAGGTCCTTCCCTGACTAATAGCTCTCAGCTGCTGCCTAACAGCCAGGATTCAGACCAACCCGAGCTGGGAGGCTATCCAGCTCTGATTGGTTGTTTAGTGTTTAAATACCCAGCAAGGAGAGCTCTCCCTTGCTGGTGATATTGTTTGACCTAGCCTCCCTGTCTGTTTGCTTCAGTGTTTGTTCAGCTGAATCCTTGTCCTGCTGTTCTGTTGCCTTGTATTTATTCTATATCCCTGCTCTTGTCTTTCCTTGTCCTGCCATTTGTTTTATCTGTCCATTACCTCTGCTCATCCTTGCTATTTGTGTTTATTACCTGGCTTCCTGCTTTCCTCTCACCATTGGGTTTATCTCTCTGATTTGGATCTCAGATCATTACCTGTGTATCCATTCCCTGTTACCTTGTATCTGTATTATCCTCCTGTGATTCTACACCAGCCCTGTTCTCCCAGTACCTGTCCCAGTCCTCTCCTGGGGCCAGATTTACTAATCTGATTGGTTGCTATGGGCACCATCTCCACTTTTCCAAACCCGCGGCTTAGTAAATCTGGCCCCTGGAATCTGTTGTCTGTATTCTGGACACAATCCTTATCTGGTTTCCTGTTATTGGTTGTGTCTTCTCGTGTCGAGTTCCAGTCTGCTCCTCCATCCTGGATCTGTTCCCCCGTCCTGTTTGGTATTGGTGTTAGTCAGTGTTGGTCTAGGGGCCTGATCCAGCGTTACGAAAATTCGCACAGCGAGCGAATGCGTACGTTCGACCGTGCGAATAAACATACACGCCCATAGTAAAGTACCTGCTTACGACGCCTATACCCTACACTGGGTACGACCGTCGGCCGTACGAATTTTCGCACAAAATACGCTGAGCGTACGGGCTTAGCACGCCCATACTGTACAATTTAAATGGCTATCCCCGCCTCCCTGTAGTAAAACGGGCGCCCAGGCGACCATCGTACTGAACGCACGCCCATCGAGCGAAAAATTCGCTCACAATACGACCGCTATTCGCTCATGACGCCCAGGCGACCGGAAGCTGTCATACTGGGCATGCGCGTTGCGAATTTTTTACCGAATTTTCGCTTACGATGAGCGTACGCTCGCTTGCGGTCGTAGCTCTGGATCAGGCCCTATGTGTGGTCCGTTTCAGTCCTGTCTGTTTGTGTTATATTCAGTCCTGCCATGATGTCTGACTCCCAAACCCTCCTCGCTACTCCGGGAGCCACCACTGGGGGCTGCGACCTGCTGGGTCCTGCAGCCCAGCCTATCCCCACAATCAGGGGCTCTAGCAAAGACCAGGCCCCAGATAAACTCCGTTCCCTGGTGGTCAACCCAGCTAATGTAACACTCCCCACCTCCTTGGCGCCCCTGCATAGTTTAAATAGTGACTGTCCTTAAAATCACAGATGCCCCTTAAAATATACACAACTAGCATGTTGTGTTGCTGAAGTGCTTTGGAGGTTCACTGCAGAAGTGGGGCAGTATGCGGTAGTATGCCATAGTGTCACTTCTCCCACTTCATTGAATAGCTATAGGTCCCAGTCCTAGGTGCTATATTATTTATTATGTTTTCATACCAGCATTTATAAATGTTCATACTGCCACTTTATATTTCCACTTCAACCACCGATTCACTGTGTATAAAGCATCTGATGTTTGCACACACATGATGCAGGGCCATCTTAACGGCATTGTAGGCCCTGGGCAAAGCAATGCACAGGGGCCCCTAACAACCCATTTACAGGAATAAAAATTTTACCAAAACTTTATAACATAATAAGCTTTGAAAAACACAAACATTTCCACATATAAGTGTTAATTCATCACATTGTGCCTTCCTGCATCACAATGCCCCTTCATCACAATGCTGCCCCTTCATTATCATAGTTTCCCATTTATCATCACACTGCATCCTCTTTCACATTGTTCACTCTTCACAGTGTTGCTCATTTATCATCACACTGTACCCTCTTTCACATTTTTGCCCCTTCTTCTGTGTCTCTACAATCATCCAAACCCTCCTCTTTGTGTGTGTCCAGCCAGCCTTTCTGTCCCCTCCTTTTTTGTCCAGCAATCCATACACACACACTTATTTCTTGACTTTTTTCTGTGTTTTGAAGTCTTCTTTTCTCCGCAGCTCACTTTCTATGCAGTGATGACGCGTGACCTAAGTCACACCAGTGTCATTGTAATGGGTATGCAGTCACACAGAAACCCAGACCTATAGTGTAAAGCGCTATGGGCCGGATCCAGAGCTACGTTTCCATTACATTTCATTCATTCATAGTTACGCTGTTGATACGATGCTGGTACGTACGCTCAGAGTTACGTGGCATAACGCACGCATGCGCAGTACATACAAAACAGCGTTTTTACATCACCGGCTAGTGTACGTAGCTCAGGAGCTTATTACTAAAGCAGTGCAGCCGCACAGTGTGTCTGGTCTGTGTGGCTGCACTGCTTTTGTAATAGGTTGGACTCGGCACAGACATAGTGCTTTGCACTATATGTCTGGATCACTGTGTGACTGTATACCCATGATATATGGTGCTGGGGATATAAGTGGAGGCTCTGATCTCTTAAATAAAAAGTGGAGCAGCAGCAGACTGTGGATTTCACTGGTGGCCAGTCAGTGCAGTCAAAGCATTTTCAGACTGACTGCACTGGTCTGCTGGTGAGCTGGGGGATTACCTCGGCTCTCAAGTGAAAAATCCAGGACAGGCATTCTGAAAATGCTTCGACTGCTGGGGCTGGGGCTAGACTTGTGGGGCCCTGGGCACTTGCCCATTGTGCCCAGTGGAAAGATGGCCCTGACTTGATGGTAAAATCGATTTAAGATCTTTTTCCATTGATTTCTTCCATAAGCGTTTTTTGTTATTTTGACCTTGGTTTAGATATAAAAATTACAAATGTGTGAGACGGTCTGGAGTCAGGATCAGAGTCCACTGGCTGGATGGAATGAAGGTCCAAATGGTGGTAGTAGTCAGAGGTAGCCAGGTCAGTCAGAAACAAGCTAGCAGCTACATGCTAGTAGTCAATAAGGAATCAGGCAGCAACCAAACAGCAGAACTAGATTACAGGTACTACAAGAGCACAATCATTTGTCAAAGAGAAAGTGATAGGGCTGAGTGTATATATGCCAGGGGAGACACTAGAAAATCAGGGAGTGTCTTGACAGTTGCAAGGAACTGCCCAGCAGCCAGAATAGTTCAGTTACTAGAGGAGCAACCTATTGTACAGAGACAGAATCCCTGGGCCGGATCCAGACCTACGTTTCATTTACGTTTGAACGCGTAGCGTATTTACGCTAGTGTAATTACTATGCACTCCCCTCGCTCGTACGTACTTTAGCCGTTTCACGCTTTTGAAACCCTACCTTAACTTTTCAAAGCGTAACTCCTGTCGGTCGTAATGGCTGCATGTACTTAGCACGCCCATACTGTATGATTTAAATAGCTCACACCGTCTCCGAAGTGTAATTACGGGTGTCGTATGGCTGACACGCCCCTTTGTCCGTGTAGTTACGCTGTTAATAGGCTAGTGTAAATACAGTAGCGGATGTAGCTCTGGATCCGGCCCCCTGTGTGCAAATCCTGACAGAGTGATTGTAAGACTGGAGAGGTGCCAGACGTGTTTGAGGTGGTCTGAAAACATGAGGAACCCATTATTTTCCACCTTTCTTTTATTTCTATCACTTCATTTATTGAAACTTAGAACCGAGTCCAGCTTAAAATGAGGATACATAGATAATGGAAATATGCTCCACAATCCTCTTGTGTGAATTCAATGTGGTCTTATAGAAAAATACTTCAACAATGGGCTCAAGTTTCAATATTGAACATGCAAAATGACTATTATCTCTATGCTTAACTTTACAGCATAATATTCATAAAAGACCTTAATAAAGAGCAATTAATACAGGCTTAAGAGAAATGACTGCACAGGTCAAGGTCTCTTTGACAGTGTTCTTTTATTCAGTGCGTATTTTTTAAATGATATGACAGGTACTACTAGTATGTGCACTGCCTCTTTAACCTTTTTTTGAAGATATAATTTGTTCACGGGTTCTTTTGAATGTTACAATGGCAGCTATTAATGTTCTTTTCCATTTGATACTAACAAGCGAATATACTATTGTATTTTTTAAGCCTCCTGTCGCTTTTCACAATGCGTAACTGTTTCAAGTCAAAGATGATGATAAACGAAAAAAGGGCTATCACACTCTACAATCCTATTTCTTTATTTCTCTGCAGGAGATCAAATAACATGGATTATGGGAGAGAACGATCTCATAAACACATATTTATCTTGGGAAAGTCATCTGCAAATAAAATCTGAAACCCAAAAGCTTATGCTAACACTGGTATAAACTCTGAGCTTCGCGTTTCCTAGAAGTAAATGAGCATAGTTTTATTTGAATATTATCAAAACCATCAGTTAAATTATACAATATCTGTATGATAATTGTTTGTAATGCAGTTAACAGTTGATATAGTATTGCATTGTATTATTTATATTTATATAAATAACTGTTTTATATTATGGGCCTGATCCAGAGTTGCGCATTTTTTAGGTGTTAAGCTGAGCATACGCTATAACACTGGATCTTAAACCTTTCCTCAGAGAACTCTAACAGTGCATGTTCCAGGTCTCCTTGCTGGAGCATAGGTGTGCTCATTACTGACTGATATATGTGAGAAGATCAACAGGTGGTACTCACTATACCACTTGTGATTATATACACCTACAACAACTGTCAGTACAACTGTCATTAGCGCCAGGATGTCCTACATGCAGAACATAGTTTGCATCATCGCAATAGGCTTTTTTTTTTTACCAAGTACACCCCCCTGGATTAAAAGCTTACAAGAATGGACCCCCATCAGAGCAGGTAAGTATGTTTTTAATAATTTTTTATGCAACTTTTGTGCATTTTTTATGGAAAATTTACGGGGACACTACAACACTTTTACTGTTAAGGGGACATGGATATTGGCCAGATTTTTTTATTATTTATATATTTTAGGGGCAGATGTGTATTGAATTTAATATGCAGACACAACAGTTATGAATTTTTCAAACGGGAGCATATATGGCACAGCGGGCCTTGAATAGCAGGGCATGCTGGCTATTGTGGATCTACAAGCGTCAGCATGCCTTGACATTCATGGGCATGCTGGCACGTGTAGTTCATGTGCAGTGCATATGAATGCGCAGTACTTGCTCAGTGCACATTTTAGCTGCGCTTCCGTCTGAAAAAAAGACAGAAGCGCAGCTCTGAATCCGGACCTATGAGGTGTACGGGAAGACATGCACTGTTAGGGGTCCTTGAGGACATGTTTAAGAACCCCTGTACTAGAGCTATTTTCAGTACCATCAGGAGGAGTCATGATAAACAGGGAGATTTTTATCAGCACCAATCACCACCTATTGAGACTAAAAATCTTGGCTGAAGAGGGAAGAACTGCCAAGATTGACTGGAGGCCCTAGCAACTAACTGGCTACATGGGCCTCCTGGTAATTTTGGCAGGAGACCCGTGCAGCTAGCTGATTGGTAGCTGTTGTTGCACTATGTGATGTTTAATAATCCCAATTTTGGACATTTGTGTGCCTCCAGATCATGGACATTATCTTGACCTGCCTCTAGGGGCTGCGTTTGAAGTCTTCATTATTAATTATCCAGCATCTGGACAGCCTGCTCATATAGGATTTCCTCTCTCTCTCAGCAGGCTCCTGGTCATTAATTGTTTATCCTGTGTTACTGTTGCATGTATGCTTACTGATCTCCTGCTTGTTACCTACTTGTACCATGTGTTCCCAGCTGAACTCATGTACTTGTATTACCCACTATTAACTTGTATTTCTATTTCTCTGTATTCCATTTATTCAATTTCTCTTGTGATTTGCAACATTATATATTCCTGTCTTTTTAGCCCTGCCTTGTCTATTTCCATTGATCCAGTTGTCTCTGTTAGCCCTTCCCTGTGTATTTGTATTGTGCTTATTCTGTTGATATGTGAATTCTCTATGTTATAGCCTCTGTGCTTCTTGTTTAGCTTGATGTTTACGTTTATGTTTCCAAGTTGTACCTAACTAGTTTCTGTTACCTGTGTGTTGTTTGTACACTAATAAACTCTCTTTGTCTGTTACTTTGTCAGTCATTGTCTGTGTTTCCTTCCAAGGGTCATAACCTGCTGGGTGTCTGCTGCACAAACCGAGCCCCACCATCAGTGGCTCTAAAGAAGACTCCACACTCTTGGAGCATCCATGAACAAAGAAATTCTGGACACTAGTGTGAGGCACTTACACCTACCTAGTATAGCAGTAATGTGATCAGTGTGGGTCCCCGTTGTGAGCGGCCCTATTTCGATAGGGCCATTTGCTCCCAGCAAGTTCTGAATTGCATATCAATCCCCGGAACACTGAACATGGTGCTCTGAAAGCTAAGGAAGTTTCCCCTAACCCACTCCCTAACCCTAACCCTAAGTCTCTCCTCCCACAGCCTAACCGTAAATCCCCCCCCATAGCCCAACCCTAAGTCTCCCTCCCACAGCCTAACCCTAAGCCCCTCCCACCACAGCCTAACTCTAAGTCCCCAGCGTTGGCGCTCCCAAAAGAGATTGGATGAGTATGTGAATAGTATACTCCCCCATTCATAAAAAAAAATTCTAACACCGCTGCCAACTTTCGACTGTCCCTACTTCGCAATACAGCCTTCGCAGCGGGGACTCGCAATGTAATGTAATATAGGGCCGGATGCACAGTTAGGAATATCAGCCAAATTCCATACACAAGATGCAGAATTCGACTGACATACTGGCAATGCCAGATGTACCATGACAGATCTCCTCCCTTCGGATCTCCTTACTTCCATATGGTGTGCGGTGGTGGGGAAAGCCATTTAAACTTTACAGTATGGGTGGGAATAAGGGGTTATGAGCAGATTAATGGTCGGATGGACCGCTGTTCCACTTGTGTGACTTATGGCTGTCTTATGGCAGCGCAAGTCACAAAATCTCTGCACGAGACAGGGGAGGGCCACGGGAAAAATTCTTTTTGGTTTCCATTGTTTTTTCTGGTATATAGAATAATACAGCTAAATTTTTGCTGAACTCTATGCACAGTTGCAAATTTAGTGCAATAAACAAATCACAATACCCACTGCGCACCCCCAATGCCGCTATCCCAAGTACAGAAGGATCACTCACCCACCCAAAAAAAGTTAACCCTTAAATTAGGGAAAAACAACAAATGACAAGATGGATGTACTGGTTAAAGTGCAAAAGGGTTAAGACTCTAAGTTCTTATCTTTTCTTTAACTGTCTGTGTTCTTTCAGTTTCAAAAAACCTTTTTAATAAATGTCTCAATTTTTCAATAAAGCAGCATACACGGTCATCTCAAATGTTCATATTGTTTTCCAATAAAGCCTCTTCAAAACAGATTCAAATCTCTCCAATGGAACACAGAGTATAAGGTTTTAACTTTTTTGGGTCTCCACGTGATGGTCTCATAAAAAACAGAGATATACAATATAGTGTAATACTGTCAAGATTTCTATCAGATAGTTAATTCCAGGTTACACTCACATGTATCTCCTCTTGAATAACCAAATAGATGGACAGTCCGACACTGTCCTCCTCCAAGGTCCCACAGCATTCTCCTTTGTTCCCAACGTACCTCTCCCAGGATACCGAAAAACGACAGTGAGAATCACACTGTGTGGAATCGTTTATGACAGAAAATTCTTCTGTTGCTAAGGGTGATTGCACTCACCTTGTGCACTTCTTGTTATATTTGTATATATATGTAGTGAGTTGTCCTCTTAAAGTTCACCTCCAATATCTCACCATATATTTCAAAAAGAGACACCTTCGTGTGATACCATCAGGATATACCTTGTTGACCTTATTATAAGAGAGAATGTACACTCACCTTACCCACCTCTTGGTGGGATATCAGAAAGCAAGCTTTCTTGAAGACAATTTTTACACAATCTTTCCTTTCTCCGTAGGCATATAAACTCAAACAAGGGCCCGGTCTAATATATGTTTCTCATAAAGAAAAAGAGGTCCGTCACAGTCTCTCCTTACTCAAGGAATGATGAAACATAAAAAGGAGGTCCTAAGCTAATAGTACGTTGCTTAAATCTTATATTAAATAGTCCCATAAAATAATTCCATAGGAAAACACAATTTCATAAAAACAAAATTAAAAAAACTGCATACTCAGGTGCACACCACAAATGAATGCCGAAGTGGGGATTACCCCTCTTTTTCACTTTTGTGGGAAATGGATAATCCCTGATTGTTTGGGCTGGGGTGAGACATCCTATCCTATGAGATGGTAAACAACAGGATCAGATACAAAGTAATAACGGGGCCCACACTTTTGGCCTGATCCAGAACTATGAAATTGGCCGAATTCGAGCGAGCGTACGACGGTTTTTTGCGTATTTTCGTACGAAAATTCGCACTGCGCATGCCCAGTATGACAGCTTCCGGTCGGCTGGACGACATGAGCGTATAGCGGTCGTATTGTGAGCGAAATGTTCGCTCGAGGGGCGTGCGTTCAGTATGGCGGTCGCCTGGGCACTCGTTTTACTACACGGAGGTGGGGATAGCCATTTAAATTGTACAGTATGGGCGTGCTAAGCCCATACGCTTTGCGTAATATGTGCGAAAATTCATAGGGCCGACGGGAGTACCTAGTGTAGGGTATAGCCGCCGTAAGCAGGTACTTTACAATGGGAGTGTTAGGGGCGTGTATGTTTATTCGCACGGGCGAACGTACGCATTCGCCCATCGGACGGCAATTTCGTAGCTCTGGATCAGGCCCTTTGTAACAAAGGTAAATCTCCTTTTGCCGATAGTGATCAAATAAACAAACAAACAGGGACCTTTCTACCACACTGGCAGCTCACCGACGCGTTTCCACCGGTCTTTTTCATGGTCCTTGAAAAAGACCAATGGTATCGGTGGAAACGCGTCGGTGCAGCTGACAGTGTGGTAGAAAGGTGCCATGTTTGTTTGTTTATTTGATCACTATCGGCAGTGGGAGATTATATTTGATGAGCCATATATTTGATGAGCAATTATTAAAGAGAAGATACATGTGAGTATAACCTGGAATTAACTATCTGATAGAAATTTTGACAGTATTACACTATATTGTATATCTCTGTTTTTTATGAGACCATCACGTGGAGACCAAAAAAAGTTAAAACATCATACACTATGTTTCATTGGAGAGATTGGAATCTGTTTTGAAGAGACTTTATTGGAAAATAATATGAACATTTGAGAAGACCGTGTATGCTGCTTTATTGAAAAATGGAGATATTTATTGAAAACTGAAAGAACACAGACAGTTAAAGAAAAGATAAGAACTTAGAGTCTTAACCCTTTTGCGCTTTAACCAGTACATCCTTCTTGTCACAGTTGCAAATTTGTCTTATCCTTTTGCCAACTGCAAAATTAAACTTTATGGTCCGGATTCACACTTATGTAGTTTTCGTCTTTAGACAGAAATGGTACATAGATAGCGTAAATAAGCTACAACTCATGTGGACTAGCTCAACTCTTAAAACAACGTACATAAGATGAAAACTACGTTTCTACGAATACGAACCTATATCTGGATTTACCTGAATATCTCATATACTATCTATATTATAGTACACAAGACTTCCATTGTCATACCAATCATCTGCCCAGAGAACACATAATGACTCAATGTTGATTCAATGATTCAATGTTGGAGGTAAAAAAAAGTAAAAAAATATATATATTTATGAAATCACTCTTAAATTGTCCTCAAGTTAGCATATTAAGCAGGCTTTTAAAAGGGAACTTTATTTGTATATACATTGTGTCCTTTTACAAACATAGGGCTGGATCCAGACTTAAGAAGGAGCTTGAAATTAAGGATCTGATTCACACGTAAGAATCTTCTTAAAATAAGAACTTAACATCTGGGCTAAACCATGTTGATTGCAGGGGAGTTATATTTCATCTGTTGCAAACAGCACTAGTGTTGAGAGGTGATATTTCCCAGCCCAAGTCTAAATAACAGTGTGATAGTAAAGCTGGTCAGTATCTGTTTGCAGTAAGCAATTCAAAGATATATCCCTGCATACAAAGAATACAATTAACTTGATTCCCCCTGAAATCAGCATGGTTTTGACCAGGAGTAACCTTCTTCTCTTAATTTCAAGCTCCTTCTTAAGTCTGGATCCAGGCCATATCTTCACAACAACTAAGTAAATATTTGATGTTCAAATAAATATACATAATATCAGCTGTGGTGTCACACAGTCTGAAAATTATTTAACAGAATAAAAATACATGATTATTAACTTGTCAGTTATTTATGTATACGCTGACTTATTTTTATTTAAGCATTCAATCATTTTAAATGTATATATCTTGTGTAATCAATCAATGCCTTTGTGACATTCCCAGCAGAAAAGTAAACCTTGATTTATATTAATTAGTATACAGCAGGGGATTATTTATTCAGTAAGTTAGGTTGATTGGGTAGCAGAAGTCATTAGGGTGTTGAGCGACTTTTACAGTGTTCCAAACTTTTAATACTATTATATTACGTTTAAATAAAAAAAGTAATTCAAATAGATATAATAAAGAAACTGTGGATGAAGTGGTTTTTTTTTCTGATAGGGTTTTTTTTAAATCAACATAGGACCCATTCTTGAGATCCGATGCTTTAGGACTGCATCACAAACCACCCTTCTGATAACCAGTACTTACTTAACTTTTAGAAAATGACAGCTGTATTGTATTCTTCAAAGAGGGGACATGCTATACTGTACATTGTAATGAAACAAGCCTACGTGCAACCCATCTCAAGAGTTATTCCTCTTAAGTCTCATTGATCACAATGCATTATTATTGGGTTTCACAGATTTCTGTGGATGCGTAAATCAGAAATGCTAGGAAAATATGGAGTAAACAGAATTCTAGCTCCTGTCCATAGGCACAATACCCCAGAAAGTGTAACTTTAATTGAAACCAATGACTGATCCCCGCTGGATCCAATCTTTGTGTGGGTTAGGGGAAGTCATTTCCCTTAATGGTGTTATAGTATTGGAACACTGAGGTATGGAGTCTAACCACTGGCCAGGTTTTCACCAGTGGGGGCATGGATTTGGCTGCAGGCCAGTAGCGGCTTGCAGCCCCCAGTGTCTGCTCCCAATGTCGTCTGATGCACAGCTTCCTTTGGGAAAGTCATCTGCAGATGTGAACAGATGACTGTTTTCCACCAAGTGGAATACTTGGTGTGAGCAGATGACAGAGCTGTAACACATAAGTTGGCAACCAAAACATGGAATGTCAAGAGGCAGCTGCCACACGCAAGGAGCACACACACACACACACACACACACACACACACACACACACACACACACACACACACACCAGGAATGGGTAAGGTGAGGGTACAAGGAAAGAGCCACACAACAATCAGAGCTAGCAAGGCTAGACGGAGCAGAAGTACAAGAGCAGGCAGAATGCAAGAAGTCAGAAACTATAACCGGCAATGTGAGCAATGTAACCTCACACTGCAGGATATTTAACAGGTACCTGTCCCAATCAGCTTTAGAGTCTGCACTCCCAGCTAATTAGAAAGCAAAGTAGCAAAGCATTAACAACTGGCAGGCAGATACACTACCTTGAAACTTCTATACTGTCCTAACTTAAAATAGGGATGGTGTGAAATCCTGGAGCATATGGAGGGCACTTAGCACACCCTCATTGTACTATTTATGTAACTCCCCTCTCCCTGTCCTGTCCATCCCCACTATTACAATATCTTCAGCCCAGAAGGTCAGCACAAATCTTATGCTCAAGAATGTGAACTAATTTATGACATTAAAGCTCAGTATTAGTTATAGTGTCTACATATTATTTATGGAAGAAAAACCTAATTTTATAGCCATGTCACTATGCAATAATTGGGTCATTTGGTCAATTATCACCTGATTGGGCTAATAGTCATATAGGACCGTATTCACAGATCTGTTTTCACGTGGAGTTATGTACGTATTTTTAGGTACGGTTTAACTGCGCATGCTTAGTAACTTTATTTACGTAAGTTACGTAGAATATACGCAAGTAAGTGCTTTAGGCACGGACATGTGGATCACACTTGGGGACATACATATGAATGGGCGGGGTAAAAATACGTACTTGAAAATTAACATGAAAGTGGGTGGGGGGAGACATTTAAATGAACGCTTGAAGCCGTGGCTATAAAGAATGGCACGCACGGAAGACCTATACACACGTATGTACACACGTAAAGAAGTGGTCTATGGAGGTGTTGGTCTACGATTGCACGGCCGGGAGAGGGGTGTGTCGTGGGTGTTGGTGGGTGTTGCCTTGCTACGTGCGTGCATATAATTGCGTACTTGGATCTGTGAATACGGACCATAATGTATAGCATGGACTGGTTACAGAATGCCTATAAAACGGACCATAAAACCTCCAATCCAATACCATTAGGTGAGGACCAGGCTGATGAGGTGATAGCTCCAAAAATAGCTTAGTGTGTTTTCACATTGCAATCTGCCCAGGACTGCAGTGTTTAATTGGTTGTCATGGAGACCGCAAAGTGCGTGGCTTTAAGTAACTGTAATCTTTAGTCCTAATTTGCTTGTACTATAGAAAGTAATCCTCTGATTTAAAAGCTTTTTGCTTTGTTTAATGTATTGAAAACTTAAAGAAACTTGAACAACCACAATATCCTCTGCTGAATGATTCAGTCTCGGTGAGCCTGGAGTAACTGTATAAAATTACACACTGTCCTAAGCTGTAGCCTCAGCTTGTGATTTCTACTGCATTAGACAGTAAACAACTTGATAATCCTCTGTAAATTGTACTCTATGTTCTGGCAAGGACCAGGGAGCAAACCTCCCTAACCAAGGCTACAGCATATATTTTTCATGTTTTAAATATTCCATTAGTACATATAATATTATGACCCCAGAAAAATAAAAATGTGAGAATTGCACTTAATTTATATCACAAGTATTACGTCTATTACTGGCAGACTGAGGTCAGTTGTGCTTTAAGACTGTAGTACGGAAACTAATAAAGCTACGTTCACATACCCTCCAACTGTACCTATTTAGCAGGTACAGTACCTTTTATTAATGGTCTGTACCAGCTAAAAGTGCTCCTGTACCGGATTCTGACCCAGCAGATCCCTCCCCCCTAAACTCACCTTCCAGTCCTGTAGCATCTGATCACTATAGCAGTGATGCAGGGACAGACTCCAACAGCTCTGCTACAGTGACAAGCAGAGGCGGAACTAGTAAGTCCTAGGTCCAGGTGCAAATATATGCTTTGGGCCCCCCCCCCCGGCCAATGTGCCTCCGGCCCCCCCTCAGTATTTCCCCATATGTGCCTCCAGCCCCCCCTCAGTATTCCCCCATATGTGCCTCCAGCTCCACCTCAGTATTCCCCCATATGTGCCTCCAACCCCACCTCAGTATTCCCCCATATGTGCCTCCAGTCCCCCCTCAGTATTCCCCCATATGTGCCTTCAGCCCCACCTCAGTATTCCCCCATATGTGCCTCCAGCCCCACCTCAGCATCCTGTATGAGCGCTGGCAGACTCCATAGCAGAAAGACCGCGTCGGCTCTGCATGCACACACACAGAGCCGGGGACCATGGAGATATAGGGGCTCACATCCACTGCAGTAGTGGCTGCTGCGGTGGGTGCTTTGGGCCCCATTATCTCCATGGGCCTCCGTGCCGTGCACCGCCGTAGTTCCGCCTCTGGTGACAAGACCCCCTGCTGTGAGTTCTTACCTCATATGATAAGGTGTGAAATGAGATTTTATACCTTATCATACATGCAAATGAGAGCATATTAAAGCCACGCCCCTCCATGGGACAACCCATTCCCCTTCACAGACATGCCGCCCCAGGTGTACCTATACGATTAAGATATGTTGGAGGGTATGCAGTCATCATTACTGATAACTACCTCCAAAATGTCTTGGAAACTTGTCCGAGAAAATGTATTAGAGAAAATGGACTTAAGCCATATACCCACAGCTCTTTGTATCCTTCAATGAGTAAATGATAAATAATATTGGTCTGGATCCAGATTTCCATGTTTGTTTCATACACACAAAGGTCTGGAAGTCCGCACCGGGACAGCAGTTACACTGCCATAAGCTTGCCTTAGGTCTCCTATGCAGATCAGCTGTCCATACAAAGTCTTTAAATCAGCCCTTACTGTATAATTTAAATGCTCAGTCCCCCCACCTTGCGGAGGTTTGGCAAATGGAGAGGGTTGCCCACTCTGTCGTTATGATTTCCTAGTGTACGGAATTACATTCCGTATACTAGGAGATCCCTGTTGTAACATCTGGTGCATGCATGCGCAGATATTACCATTACACATACTTACGTCTTAATTTGACCCATAAACAGCAAATGGGTCTGATCTGGACTTAATAATGACAGCTAATTTATGCATGCTACATGCGTGAATGGGGCGCACTGCGCATGTGCACAGAAGATATTCTGGTAACTCTGATCATCCATAACTTGTACGTAGATCCATGCGATATGGCGTGAGATCCCTACACAAGCCAAATATATGCATTGTGGGTGGAGGGAGGCATTTAAAATGTACAGTACTAGAGATACGCATGGAAAAGTTAAGGCAGGGTTCTGAACCCATAAATCAGCTAAGTTACGCGCGTGTGAGGGGAGTGCCTGGGGCAGTGCAGTATACTTTGTAGCACGTAACTTAGGTACGATTGCGTATGTAAAACGATCTTAGGTCTGGATCAGGCACCAAAATAGTCCTCTTTGCAAAACAGGTCACAATATTGACTCTATGATTTAAAGGTCATTTTAAAAAATATATATTTTATTCTAAATGTGTTGAATTTGTTGTTATTTTTAAGATACCACAAATTTTTTTCAATAGCTGCATTCCCTGCAACAATGACTGGGTATTCACAGGTCTTAAAACAAGAGGAGCATACACATATAATATAATACAGCAGTTGAATACATAGACAATCCTGTGACTTGTTCTCTGTCCTGTGGGTATTTGTCACTCACTGTGGTTGTATATAGAGGAAATGAGAGTGTGCATTGTTATTCAAGCTCTAGTGGAAGTGGGAATCACTTTGGCAGTTTCCTTTCTCTCTTTTGCTCTTTGTGCATGCAATTACTAAGTATGGCTTTGTGTCTTTTCAATATACATTTTTAGAAGCACATTAAATGACTTGTTATGGCAGGAGAGGGGACCAGGTCAGTATATTGATAGTGGCTTGTCACTATCCTATGGTTATTCAACTTGTGCTTGATTCATGCCTGATCCATATCAAGTAGGTATTTTCTATGGAGTTGGATTGCAATGAATTTCCGATTTTGCAATCTGCGCTGCCAGGCGACCCAATCAAAACACAGTCTGCTCAAGCCACACTTCCAACAATTACACTACTGACATCTAGCAACAGAGGGTCTAGTTGCAAGGGACTTTTGGCATACTGAGCACCAAACCAGAGTTCTGATCTGCCGCCATTTTAAGTCTGCAGGAGTCGATCCTGGGGTCTGAATTTCTTGGAGTTGGTCAAGACGTGCACACAAATCAACATGCAGCGCTGATGGGTAAGCTCATGGGCTTATCAATTCTTTAATTGTGTGTGTATGTGTGGCAGGTGTAAGGCCTGCAAACTTATGACACCTACCAAAAATATACAGGATAGGTTTGGTAAGCTCCATAAGATTTTTGAATTTTATAATTGTAGCAATAATGTGGTATATTGTCTCTCCTGTCCCTGCTCCAAAAAATATATGGGGGTAAAACCACTTGTAACTTTAGGATCAGGTTACTTGAGCAATCGTAATTGTTTCTCGGATTCACAAAAAATTAAACAACTTACCCCGGTTGCTCGCCATTTCACGAAATACCATCAGGCTGACCCTTCGGGGGTTATCAGCGTGTATACTTAAAAAATGAAGAACAAATTGAGAAAGGACGCAGGGAGCGTCTGAAACACGTCAGTCAGCGGCACAGGGGACCAAGCATCGTTACCAGGATCATAGCAGCAGCCCAGCGACCTGCCTACCCGGGTTTTACATCTTTTTTTGCGGACGCTCGTTTGCCACCTATTATTACCATCTTCCTAGTATGAACTTTTGGTTCCCAATTTTATGTTTTTTAGTGATGTTTTGGTATTAATAAAATGTTATTTTCTACTTTCTTCTTCCCTATTATCTCCCCGTGAGGGGAAGGAGGAGCCTCACATCACTACCAGCTTTCACCTCATCATATTCTGTTCAGTTTATTTAATATATTTAATATTTTCATATAACTGACACTTCCACTGTGGGTTTCTAGCGCCTTGAGGTTATTCTTCAAATTTTTTTACCTATATTATATATGTTGACGCTTGTTTCCATTGTCTTTCCCCTGACTCTATAGCGATCCTGATATACCTTTAGTATTCTGCAACATTGTAACGCTCCTGCCTTAATTAAGTTTGGGAGTTTCTTGATCCTGTGTGTATTTAACTGCTCTCTTATTTACAACTAAAACTCTGATTCTTTTGATTGTGAATACGTAACTTTTGGAGGATGTATACTGGAACAATTTGTGTAATATTTAATCTCTTTAAACTCTTTTAATTAACTGTACTAATAAAAATTTCTTGTTTTATGAAATGATTGGACACCTGATATAATTATTCAAAATAAGACACTATGGCCCTGATTCAGAGATTGAAAATAAGAACTTAAAGTTACACCTGGGCTAAACCATGTTGATTTCAGGGGAGTCAAATTTCATTTGTTGCAACAGTATTATAGTTAAAAGGTGATGTTTCCCAGCTCAAGTCTAATTAGCAGTTTAAAAGTGAAGCTGATCAGGTATCTGTGTGCAATAAGTAAAAGCAAAGCATTCTCCCTGCATGCATAGAATAAAATTAACTTGACTCCCCCTGAAATCAACATGGTTTTGCCCGGGTTTAACGTTAAGTTCTTATTTTCAGCCTCTGAATCAGGCCCTATAAGTGTGGTGATTGTAACTCTGGTAACTCTGGAGTTTTACTGTTTGTTTCTGTTTTGTGTACACCACACAAGTAAATTTAAATAGTTTGGACTAGTGCGCTTTCCTTTTTGCTATATTTTACAATGCTCCAGCAGCAACTTCATAACTTTTCTATACAAGCATCCAAAATCGGTTGTGGAGTGTGTGCCCTCCTGGGCTTAGAAATGACCTGTGACTGGTGAAGCTAGCAAGCAGTGCTCATTTGTTGGTCTGGCAGTCGGTATAGAAGAGGCGGATGAACATCACTGTCACATCCCTCCCTCTCTCTTGCGGAGTTTGCAGCATATACACTGCCATAAACCTATCTTAAGTGCCCTGTGCTGATCAGTAGTCCATACTGATCCACACGGAACTCTTAAAACTAGCACACGCTTTAAATTGTCATGGGCCAGGTAAGAGGCTTGTGTGAGTAAGCCCAACATACTGTAGGTGGGTCTGTATCAGGTCCTATATAATGCAGGTTACTGTGTAGACTATATGGCGCAGGTTTCTGTACTGACTGTGGGTCGTATTCAAAGATCCGTGTTTTAGAGGTACGCAATTATACGCACGGCCGGAGCAAGGAAACACCCACCAACAACCCTGACACTCCCCTCTCCCGGACATACGGTCAGTGACTTACGAGTCCATAGACCACTCTGATCTATCCGTGTGTATATGTGCACCGTCCTTGCGATTCTTGATAACCACGCCTCCATGCTTTCATTTATATGCCTTCCCCACCCACTTTTATGTAAATGTAATATGTCTGATCGGGGCCACCATCAGAAATTGTGTGGCCCAAGACAGACAAAATATGTAGCCCCTTCCCCTCGAATGGATATTATATCTGCACCGTCCATTCTTGATAACCACGCCTCCATGCTTTCATTTATATGCCTTCCCCACCCACTTTTATGTAAATGTAATATGTCTGATCGGGGCCACCATCAGAAATTGTGTGGCCCAAGACAGACAAAATATGTAGCCCAGCCCCT
>WWET01001230.1:298082-310865 GCA_011038615.1 Limnodynastes dumerilii
GAGTGTGTGGTTTTGTGTTAATAACGTGATAGAAAGGCAAAGTGGAAAGAAAAGTGTTTTTTAATATGGTAAATAAGCTTAAGGAGGTTGAGGAATTTGATAAGCTTGTTTGAAGAGGTGAGTTTTAAGAGAGTGCCTGAAAGTTTGGAAAGTAGAGGATAATCTTAATGGTCGAGGAAGATTATTCCAGTGAGTGGGTGCAGCCCAGGAGAAGACCTGTGACTGGAAATCAGAGCATTTATGAAGTACAGAAGAAAGTTTTAGATCTTGTGATGATCAGAGAGAGCGAACAGGGATATATCTTGAGATAAGTGAGGATATGTATGCAGGTGCAATGTTGTTTATGGCTTTATAGGTTAGTAAGAGGATTTTGTATTTGATTCTGTAGTAAACAGGCAACCAGTGTAGAGATTGACAGAAATTGTAGAGATTGCTGCATGCAATATAGATTGTAGAGGGGTAACTTTGTATTGTGGGAGTCCAATAAGGACATTGAAATAATCAATGCGGGAGATGATCAGTGTATGATCAGTGAGAGATTTAGCAATGTCTTGTGAGAGATAATTTTGTATTCTGGAGATTATTTTAGATGTATATAACAGGATTTAGAAACAGATGATGTGGGTGTATATAACAAGATTTAGAAACAGATTGAATATGGGGCATAAAGGACAGTTCAAAATCAAGTGTAACACCTAGGCAGCAGGCCAGCACAGTTGGTGATAGATCAGGGGTGGATAGGTAGATTTGTGTATCATCTGCATAGAGATGATACTGAAAACCAAATGACTTTATGAGTTGTCCAAGTGAAGAGGTATAGGGCCAGATCCAGATCTACGGGCACCTTATGGTCGTCCTAGGTAATTACATCTGGCATTGTAATAAGACTGGCGCCATGGGAGCGTATTAAAGAACCTGATTTACCCCAACGGAGAACAACGTGCAGGAGAATATTCAAGGTCCGGACTCATTACCGGTAATCCTCTGCTTATATTTGAACTCCAATTGAGGGACATATAACATACAGACAGTGGTCGGTTTACCGTATTCTTCAATGATTTATATATGGCTCAAATGAATACTTTTATTATTGACTCTGATCTATTGTGGCATTGTCTCACTTCAGGCACCATTTATTATAAATTTTCACATTGGTTAAATTCTCTTGTGATATCAACTTTACTTAGTGCTCTCAATGCTTATTTTAAGCATATCAGCTGGAGATTTTATTAGTCAATATTCAAGTTTTACTTGTGGACTTTTTAATTTCTCTTATATCATTGATAGCAATTTTGATTGTGTTTCTATGTTATAGTTTAACTATATAGGCAACTTTTGGTTAGTGTGACCGGCCGGCACACATAACTCACTGCAACACGATTTGCTTATTGCTTATTGTTTTTAATACTATAATTACTTCCTGCTCAGCCGTAATTCCCCTGTTTTGAAGGTTGTGCGCATACACTCCCCGCTCCGATGGCAGCCGTACTGACCTCAGGCGGCCATAAGGTCTGGATCCGACCCATTACCCTTTATTTAAAAGGAAAGTGAGAGCTAGAATCTGATTGATTGCTGTGAGCAACATCTCCACTTTTCCTTTTACACAGTTTAGTTAATTTAGCCCTATGACTTCAAATATGGAGAAAGAAATGAAAAATACACTTTAGTCTTTTGTTACTCAGCTGCAGCGTCACATACTTTTTCTATAAAGATGAAGTCAGTGGATCTCTTATTCACAGCCTTTACTATAAATAAAACAGTAAATACTGATGCTTCCATTTTTATTGAAATAGTTTCCTGGAAGCGCTAAACACACCCATGGGTGGAGTTATTTAGAAGACACACCCCTTTGCCAAGACAGGACACACCCTTCTGGTGCAGCACCATAATAGTGCTATCACAATTTCCCTGATATTCAGTTGTCAACCATGGTGAAACTACATATCCCATCATGCTATTCCAAGTATAAGCTGTGGTTATGCAGCTAGAGTGCTGAGAATTGTGGTTTCACAATATCCAAAGAAGCCCAGTTTTGTTCTAATGGCTAACAAAAAAGTGTTATATCATCTAAAGCAGGAACATGTGTATTTTGCTGCCTGTTTGAATGGTGTTTCTGCTAATAATCTATGGTAATGTATTATGCCCTTTCATTCAGTTTGACGCTAACCATGAATTATGACCATGTAACGATGAACATGACAGAATTTGTCTTTTACCTCTAATTAGGGATAATATGCACAGGAGTGATAGAAATGAATGTTTGATCTCTATTTCATTTTGATTCAAATCACGCAACTTTCATTTATTTTCTAGACTAAAGTGCATACAGTTTGTGACAAGCAATTCAAATTCTATCAATGGACTTCTCAATTATTTGACCTCTGAAAATCTGTCCATGAGCATAGAGTATTATGGCTTGTTCACAATTATCCATTTCAATAAAGCTATGAAAATATTTGTGATAGTAAAGTTCATAAGTTTTCTAATGAAATGTTCACATGGCATATTCTGTTTATCTGTTTTATTCTGTCTTTTAAACAGAGTTCAAAATGAGTGTTGCGAGTCCCGGTCTGAACGGCTGCTTTTAGAAATAGAGAAAGACGGTTGTCTCTATTTCGAATGGAAGACGTTTTATATTTTTTTAATGAATGGCTGAGTGTGCCGATCAGCATACTCAGCCATTCATTTCACCGCAAATCCGCCTCAGATGACAGGGACTTTTAGTGTTGAGGGGGGGTTAGGGTTAGGCTCTTAGGAAGAGAGGGTTAGGGCGATAGATGGGGAAGGTTAGGGTCAGGCTGCGGGGAGGGGGATCTTAGGTTAGGATATAGAGAAGGGAGGGTTAGGGTTAGACTACGGAGTAGGGAAGGTTAGGGTCAGGCTGCGGGGAGAGGAGGGTTAGGGTCAGGTTGCGGGTAGGATAATAGAAGGGGAAGGTTAGGGTTAGAATAAGGGAAAGACCAGTTTTTTTCACTTACCTATCCGAACACGGTGCTCCGGGGATCGGTTGCTATGCCTCATCGAAATAGGGCTGTTCAAAGCGGGGACCTACACTTAAATTGAGGAACATCCGAACAATGTTGCTGGACAGTGGACAACTGTCACAGTTGGCTTTTGCAGTACCTCTGTTAAAGCACAAGTTCTCCAAGACGTGACTGCAGTACCAATCCTCACCATGTGTGCTGCTGTTCTGCTTAGTCCCTTGGCCAGGTGTCTGGTCTATTATTATTTGTTACCTGCTATGGATTGCAACTATAATATGGCTATTAATATCCAGTTAATTCTACATGTATTGTGCATTATATTTTGGATATCTACTTAATGTACTACATAAACTCTGCCATTTACCTTGCCCCGCCCAAAAGTTCCTTTTGGAAATACTTATTTCCTATTCATGTCATGAACCATTTCAAAACCATTTCAGTATTAAAAACAAAAAAGGAGGGGGGCTATGCAATCCTTATGACATTTAGGAGACAACAGGGATACCTCAGTCAGTCACAAAGATAAGACAGAGACTATGGGCTGTCAGACTCATTACAACAGATAGGTATAATGAAATACGTTTGGGGACATTAATCAACAATGTTAGAAGCTGCAAAAACATGAGAAAACATGAGAAAACATAATTTTATGTCTCACATGAATTGCTATTTTCCCTGCAATCAAAACTGCAGTACACGGTCCTCTCAAAAAATGTATGTAAAATTGCCACATTGAACAATATTTACAGACATCTACCAAAGACTACAGATTATCCCCATATTGATACATTAGCCTTCAAATTGAGTTTAGGTCTAAATACTAGGATCAACATTTTCGGGTGTGGGTTTGCCGCTGAGAATCAGTTTTGACCCCCCCACCCTTTTTCGAACACGGAGCTTCTCAGAAACTTTCTTCCCAGACGCAGACAGGTAAGCGCCTATCTCTATTTCCCCAACCCCAACCCTTATGCTAATTCTTATCCTAATCCTCCCCTTCCATTACCCTAACCCTCCCTAGCCCACAGCCTGACCCTAAGACAAACATCCCCGCAGCCTAACCCTAAGACTCCTTTCCCCACAGGCTAATCCTAAAACTCCCTTCACCGCAGCCTAGCCCTAAGACTCCCTTCTCTGCATCCTGACCCTAAGACTTCCTTCCAGCAGCTTAACCCTAAGTGTCCCTTTCTTCCTTCCATCCCCTCCCCTGCACTAACCTATCCGGTCATTCGGAAAGTTTTGAAAAATGTCAGGTCCAGCAGCAGGTCACGGGGTGAATTTGGGAATGGGGCCGGACTCTAAAATACACACAGCCGGCAATTAGCTGTTTGCTGTGTCTAAATCGAAAATGTGAGTTCAAAGTGGCAAATGGAACCCAGCATTTTCCTGTGATAAGTGTCATGTTTCATGGGATCAATGCTTTACTGATTTAATTAGGATAATTGTCGTGGACCCTTTAGTAAATATGTATAAGAGGAGCTTGGGAATAATAGTATGGTTGGGATTGTATAGCATAAACATAATGGGCCAGATCCAGAGCTACGTTCTCTAGCGTATTTACGCTAGCCGGAGACATAAAAACGCTATTTTGTATGTACTGCACATGCGCGTGGCAGATATTGCGGCACGTAACTCTGAATGTATGTAACATCCTAGTATTAAGAGCGTAACTACGGACGAAGGGGCATGCCAGCCATACGATACCCATTATAACGGAGAGAGTAAATGAAATACAGGCCTTAAAGGAAACTTTTAGTTCTGTACTACTTAAAAGGGTTTTGTATAACAGGTATTAAGGACCAGTTTAAAAACCTTCAGGGACATGAACTGTGGGCATAAATGTGGGAAAAGAGGACAGGTCCTAGGTTTCAACTGGTGATGGCAATGAACAAGAAGTGCTAGTGATGAACAAGTTAATAACTTTGGGCTGAATCCTTATTTGCGCCAAGGAGGTGTTGTCTGAATGGACATGGGCACCACAGTACTAGGACTGGGTTTTAGATCCAGAGCACCCAGATCTGTCCTGGTAAGATCATGATGGTGGGGGCAGGACAGGAGGAAGCTCCTCCACTCTGTAGAAGGGGGAGGTATGTCAATTGTACAGTAAGGGCTGCTAGAACTGCAAACACTGCATCATTTTTGCTTCTAGCACTTTGCATTGAGCGGTTACAGATGATATATGTCTCAGGATGAAGACATATGATGATCTTCTCTTAAACTAAAGCAGTTAGAGACTTCGGGCCGTATGCAGAGCTCCGGCCAATTTGTGCTACTGCGCACGCGCAGAAATCTTCTAACGTCATTTACGTTTCTTGTTGTAACGTAGATTGCGTATACGCGGTCTTTAAGAGCTCTGCATACGGCCCTTCATCTTTCACATGTGGGTGCTAAAAGAACATTATGCCAGGCACGTACAATCCACATTACCACATCGCCACCAGTTTAGCTGGGGACAGTGCTGAAGTGTTAAGGTAGGGGTGAGCTGGTGCATATTTGTAGTAGCCTACCCTCACCTGTACGTAATTTTGGATGCAGTTGGCATAGAACCCAGTGGCAATGTAAGCGCTAAGCTCCGGGCACTAGCCCAGAGGGAGGCGCTTCCATTGTCCCCCTCTGCAGTGACCGGTCCTGGATTTGGCTTCTGAAGGCTCTGGTGATGGGCCCAAGCCAGTAATATAGCTATTACTGGCTGTGGGCTCTGTTAAAAAGGATTAACCTTACCTCTTCCCAGGAATGCACTGTGTGGCATCATGACGTTACGCCAGTGCCGTGCTCCACCCCCCTTGCCTCCGGGCGCACAGGCAGAACTTACGCCAGTGATAGGACCTTCTTTGGCGGACACGGTTATTTGTATTTACTAGCGCCTTCCATGCACACCAACCCCGTTCTTGTTCACTTCTATTATTTTTGGAGGTAGTGTACTCTCCAGGTATGTGGGAATGGCTGAAAGTGAAGCACAGGAATTTATCTATATATAATCTTTTGTTTCTACAAATGGTGATGGGTCCCAGAGCTAACACTGAAGCCATTATCTGTTTCCACTGGCAGTGAAGACAACAGCTCTGCCATCACAGCTTCTAAGAGCCAGTAAGTGGGAAGGGCCATGAAAACAGACCCATCGGCTGCATAATAGACCCTGGAACGAACTCGGTGACTGTCCTGCGCATTTGGGAAACAGCTGTCATTACACACATCAGCACAGCTGGTATAATCTGTGTAAGCGTGGTGCAACGGGCACAATGCACATGTTTCGATGGACTAGGTTACAAGCTGTATTGCCAACACCATTGCCTGTTGTGGGTGAGGTCCCACTAGTTGCAGACATAACCACATAAGCTTTTTGAACTGTTTACGTAGCAGTTAACAAATATACACAGACTGAATAGTAATCACATCTTTCAAAGCATAACAATGATTGCTAGACAACCAGTGACGTTATGTATTCATGTATTACTTCAGCTCAGTCACAGATGTGTTGACCTAGCATTTTAGAAAATGATCTACCCGCAGAACCATTGTACACTTTTACCAGTAAATTATGCGCCATCTGTTTTTGTGGATAAAGCAGCGCTTCATTCATCATATGCAGAAGTAATTAATATCACATTCTCAAAGCTTTGTAAATGTACAGTAGAAAAAAAAATAGTAAAGGACATCTGGCCAACATTTGTCATACGTAAGAAGCTTCTGCCATATACAGTCATTCCTAGATTGCATAATATTGTATGTTACTATATACAAATCTACACAATGCAAACTACAGTGAAACCTCGATTATCCGGGCTAATGACTGGCACCCTTCGGCTGGATAATCGAAAAGCACGGATAATTGAAACAGTATTGAATACAGTACAGTGAATGCTAGTACAAGTGCAGGGCAGTGCTAGGAGTGGGTCCAGGGTTGTTGTAATGGCCAAATTGCAGGTAGATGGCTGTGCAAACGGAGGAGCTCCTTCACTGTGCTTCCATTCTCCTCAGCATCCAGGACACGCCCCCCCGTTTTACAGGCATGTCTGCTGAGCTCAGCAGCACGGATAATCCGATTGCTGGTTAATCGAGTCACGGATAATCGAGGTTCTACTGTATATAAAAAATGCTGCCTTGCACTCAGATATGTCATTAATATTAAGCTAGTTCATTCACAAGGGGCTGTATTTTGTTATGGGGGGGGGATTAAACAGAGCTGTCCTTAATTGTAGGTAAAAGAATGCAATTAGTGTACCTTGATGACCTACATGTACAAGCATCGAAATGTGTACATACATACTGCACCAAGGGGCAACAAGTGCAATTCAAAATGGTTAACAGAACAATGGGTATCCACCATACTAATATATGTGCACCTATACTAAGTCCCTCTACATGAGGCATTCATTATGGTTAAGATGGTCACACTTTTCTTTACACCAATTTTTCCTTTTTTTGAGTGAAGAAAATGATAGTATTTTTGTTTACACAGTAGATTGTATACTTATGAGAACCAGGTCTCTGGACCGGATTCAGACCCCCTCACGTTTTCCGTGCGTGCGGGGTCTGTACGTCCGCTACAGAGAGGGGAGTGCAAACTGCAATAAGCCTGCATTAACTGTGTCGAATGGATCAGCGGTCCGTGCGACCGCTGATCCACAGCAGTGTGGGAGCCTCCTCCCACACTGTACTGTACACATAGCATGCTTCCCCCCGCCCACTTTAGCGGGTGGAGGGGAAGCACAGCCCATTTCCTCGGAAATGGGCTTGGACAGAACAATGTTTGCCCGATTGTTTATACGCTAGGGTTACTATAGTAATGTTATTAGGTCCGAATCCGGACCTTAACTCACCTGTCCTGCCCCTATCCCACCCCCATTTTTGGGTACATTATGGCACTTACGAGAGCCATAGGGCTACCTCATGGTTGCCGACTTTTGGCAGCTTCCCTCCGGGAGATCCCGGAGAGAAGCTAGCGACGCATGTAGGGGGGGGGGGCTTAATGATGTGGGTTATGCAAATCGAGTCATTAGGCTCCGCCCCCTGGCTCATACTGACCCGTTTTTACTTTTAATAGGGGTCGGGATGGGGCTTGATGCCGCAAATTGCGTCATCAAGTCCCTTCCTGTGCCTAGCAACACTAGTATACTTAGTGTTGCTAGGCAGGGGGGCAGGACTTGAGGCCGTGGTTTCAGTGAAACCACGGGCCTCAAGTCACTTGCGGGCCGGGATACCGGGAGTACTGCCTAAATTTCGGGAGTCTCCGGGAGAGTCGGCAACCCTGGGCTACCTTATATATCCATGCTATGTCCTCACGGACACTGCCTCTCCCCACCTCCCGCCCTGCTCTCTCCGGCTAATCTAAATCCCTCCCCCCTTCCACTTCTACCTAATTACACCCTGTGACGGCATTATGTCGCCTATTTCTAATAAAAATACCGGCACAAAGATTACGTAAAGGATACGCACCTAATAAGCATCTGCTTCTTAGATGTGAATATCGGCCGGAGTGTTGCGAACCCACCAGACTGAATTGTATAGGATGAATAAGCAGGAACGGCTTCTTCTCATCTGTGCATCAGGAGGATGAGTTAGTCTGCCATACACAAGAGTGGTTAACAGGGCTATCATCCAGTTATTAAGTGATTGGGTCAATTATCGTTGTAGTAATTGCTCAGGAATGCTTTGCACAATTATTTGATTGTATGGTATGCATAAAATATATCAACCTCAAGCTCCCAAAATTAGTGCAGAGAAAGCCAGCTGAAAGGGCCTCCTGTCAATCTTAGAGTGGTGCCCATATCAGGACCTTTTCTAGGGGAAAATGATCCTGTTTATTGGCCTCATAACTGTTTGTCCTACAATTTTGCATATAGTTCTCCAACTGGAATACCTTTGTGGGCGTACATATTTAAATCTATGATGTCACTGTTGTTTGAGCAGAGGTTTATTGGAGAAGATACCACAGATCTGGTGGTAGTGTGTACGCATGAATTGCACACTCATGTTTACTTCTTTTGTAAAATTGTTCCTCATGTTGCATTGTGTTAAATTTTATGTAGTGAGTACAAAACTTTAAGAGTAACTAACCAAATAGTGAAAATTTGCACCTGAACAACCATGTTGCATTGTGAGGAGTGTGGGTGCTAATTAATAAAAAAAAAATAGGAAAAATACTTGCTGAATTGATTTATTGTACACAAACAGCTTCCCATTACTCACATCTCTGAATGAGGTCCAAAGTGTCTGTATTCCGATCACTTAACTTATTTCTGAACTGTAGAAAGACTTAGAATCTCTATTTGTGGAAATTAAGTATTATGTTATTTACTAATTAACAATGACAAAAAAAAGGCCCCAACATCCTTTTATTTTGCAAAGCATTAAATATAATCACTACTATAGTGACAGTGTTACACAAGGCCGCCATCAGAATTCGTGAGGCCCGGGACATCCGCGGGGGCCCAGCCCCTATGTGACATCATCGGTGATGTCACATTATGGGCCCCGATACCTGCGTTAGCATTTGGCAGGGGTGCAGGGAAATTCTTCCCTGCCCATTGGCCTGGAAATCATGGCGGCCCCCCTATCAGCTCTGGGACCGGGACAGTAGTACCGGCTGCCCCCCCTAATGGCGGCCCTGGTGTTACTCCATAGCAACAATGAAGTCTTCACCTTCTGGCCTGTATATGTTTGGCAGGTTGAAATGCCTGCACTACTCTCAGTTTTTACACTAGTGGGCAGCACAACTGCATAACTATTGGTCTGCTGTAATGAAACATTATATAACAAAGATAATGATAGTACTAGTGCCAGTCCATATACTTATGCTCCAAACTATGTTCATCTTCTATTTAATGTTTGGTAACAGATTTAACTAGTAATGCTTGTGATTGACCAAGGGGAGATGGGACAGTGGATTGGACTAAGTCAGACTGGTTGTAATCTCAAAACTATTCATTTTAGGCAAATGTCCCCTTCTTATTATTACTCATGTGCATGTGCTGCAAATTCAGTACAGACCTGGATCCACAAGCTCCAGACATCCGTACCTTCTGTAGTATCAGACGACAGGGTGGGTGAATGCGCTAATGAGAGGGGTGGTAATATTACAGTATAAATGCACACAATGCATGCTATTCCGACTTTTGATCCATCCCCATTAAGTGAGATGAGAAATCTTAATGCAGGGATCAGGGATGGTAAGCATGTGTGTCCCCCATATGCTCGCACAGAGGGCTGGATCGCTATACTTGGAGCTCTGAGAGATCAACAATCTAGCTTTGATCCTTATTTATGTCTGATTTGTCGCATCGCCTTCTGATGGCTGAATTTCTAAAGCATTCACTTTGCGACTGCTGCAAACTTAGAAGCAGGTCACCTAGACACGTGTCAAGACGGCAATCCTTGAACAGTGAAAGGTAAGATTTTCCCCCTAACCCCAAACCCTTTACTAATCCTCACCCTAACCCTATCCTATTACTCTAACCTTAACCCTTCATCTCCCACAGTCTAACTCTAACCCTAAATCTCCTGCAGCCTAACCATGGACCGTATGCAGACTCCCGGACGTATAACATATACGTCCGGAGTTTTGCGGTTTTTACTACTGCGCACGCGTAATAAATTTTTTACGTAATCTACGTATTTTTTCCTTACGTAGATTGCGCATTTGCGGTCTTTAAGACTGCATATATGCAATCTATGTAAGGAAAAGATACGTAGATTAGGTAAAAATTTACTGCGCATGCGCAGTAGTAAAAACCGCAAAACTCCGGACGTATATGTTATACGTCCGGGAGTCTGCACACGGTCCCATAACCCTAAACTGAACCCTCCATCTCCAAACCTATCCCTATGATTCTATGTTCCGCAGCTCAACAGCCTGTTATGTCTCTCTCAGTTGTACATCGCCGCAGTCCATCCCCATTCTTTCCCAGGTGTCGGTAATTTCATTATGGGAAATGGATATTTTACTACATTGTACCTTTCCCATTAAGTACCCGTTCCCAATAATATGTATTGAAATGTAAAGTATTTCCAATATGATCCAGCCGTAATTTCCGCTGTCAGCTGTATCGTGTTCGAAACACTGCCTTTTTTAAGCGACATGCCTTTATGTTATTATTTGGATGGAACAGAAAGTGCTTTGCTTCAATAAACCTCACTTATATGTTTCATTCATTTCAATAAAAGCATCAAAATATTAGTATGAATAAATGAATGTAATAACTATTGAAATACTTTTTACTTCTAAGTTTGCCATTTTTTGCGTGTTCCCTAAGAAGGTTTCCATGGCAACAGCAGGGAGGATATATCATTAGACTCTACATTTGTATCTGGGAATTCACATGGGATCTGCCTATTTGATCACATAAAACTTGGTCTCATTCATTATATTTTGCAATAATCTTGTAAGGCAGCTTTTACTTAGCACTGGGGCAAAAATTAACCACCTGATCTCATCTGTCAAAATTTGCAAAGTCAACATAGTTACAGTCACAAGAGAAAAATAGAAGTTGTGCTAGCAATTATTACCTGAATCACTTACATAGCTGGAAAGTGTCATTTTAAAGCAAAGCTTTCTTCCACGGTATCATTATTTCAAATATTTTGTTTATGGGAATGGTCAGACTTTTTACCAGGCTGCATTTTCCTTCCAGATGAAAAAACCCAACAGAGAATTAGCTACTGAACAGCCAGACTTAAATATCAACTGCGATTAAATTGTAACTATGTTTCTGCTCTGTACCTGCAGAATGGGCCCTGGATTGTACTGTTGACTAATGCTTTGACCTTTCCTCCCCTGTGAATATAGTAAGCTGAAGATCACTGAAGCATGTCTTTGATAAGAGACTCTTACTTCCTGAGGGTTTATCCACTCAAAGAGCATGCTGAAAAGGTATAATGTCATCCTTTCTGCTGTTTCTACCGTGTATGTAAGAGCTCCACAAGATGGCAATTCTAAATTCCAATTTGTTCTGGAAGTTTTTGATTTGTAATTGAATTGTTCAGTATTTTTATTGTGTCCATATAGCACTTTTTCTGTATAGAGACCATAGCTTATGTCGCCACCTATAGGATATTGAAAAGTACTACAAATTATTATGTCAATATAGTATTCTCCACTATTCACTGCAGTTAATAATTACGGACCGGAACCTGACTACAGATTGCGCTGCACTAGGAACTCCACCTTCTTGCACAGAGTTCCATCTTGTCTGAACTAAAAAGTTACAGATGTCTGGATTTTCCAGATCCCAATGCATACAGAAATCACTGTACATGCGCAATCGCAAAGAGTAGCCTTTATCCGATCGTAGCTAATAAAAATCTCCCCCTTTCAGAAGTCTGGATCTGAAGACCTAGTGTGAAAAATGGTTACGTAGCATTTTACAATTTTAAAAATCATTATAACATGACTGGGTAGTAACAAACAGACTGGAGAGAGCTAGTTGCAAGCTTATACTCTATAAGACATTGGGGATTGATACACAAGAGCACATGCTATACATCACACAATGCACCAGCCAGGTTGTATGGTAAAAGTGCTCTGTATGATCCAGTCACACAGCACTCTAAGGATCAAAACAGAAGGTAATTTTAGTATGGAAAGAAAAAGTGTTCAAGTTTGAGTTTATCATATAACAGAAATGCAGACCCAGCACTACCAATAAGTGAAATTAGTCAGACATATAGGACACCAAGCTTTGGAGCATGGCATGTAGCGCAGGAACCCTAGTGCTGCCTTCTCAGCTGCTTAGCTGTCAGATGTTATACTGTTAGCTAATAATTACCGCAGCGCTGTGTGTTAGGGGGGGGGGGGGGGGTGGCG
>WWET01001230.1:314307-327225 GCA_011038615.1 Limnodynastes dumerilii
TTTCTTAACTTCCTACTTATAAAGCAGTGGCACCCCTGTCTTACAGATCTCATTATATACGGAGTTGAATGGTTTCTGTGTGTGTAAAATATGGATGTATGGATGGCACATGCACAAATAGCACAAAACCATCAAGAAACGCACATGGCATGCGTATTTAGGTACATTATTAAGTGTGAATCCGGTCTGTAGTGTCTGTTAGGCAGTTCAACCAGCGTTTTGTGTATTACACTCCAGTCATGTATTAATTATGAAATGGTCATAAAGAATTTTCCTTACTGTTAGTTTTGGTGAGGTTACTGCAACTTGATATCCATAAAATCTAACCTGTAAATCATTCTTTGTTTGGAAGGTTTGCATAATGATATATTTTCAGACATAATTTTCAATAACAAAACAAACTGACCTGGCAATGATTGCTAATGGCTTTATAATTACATATTTAAAATGCATCCAACAAGTTTATACTAGACTTGGCTTCATAACAGTAAAGATTCCAATGGAGGGATGTCTTGTGCAGGTTTATGCATCCTTAAAATGAAATATGTTGTTGGTGCTTGTCATTATTGGTTTAAGAGTCAGAATAAACAGGGTTGTAAAAGGAACCATCCCAGCATAATAGCAGGTAATTATATATGAAAGAAGGTTTAGATATGTAATTTTAGTGCATTGGATCCTCTGAAGGTTACACCTAAAGTATTTGAAAAAATAAAAATACATTTAATATGTTTATTAATTATAGGTGGGTATTTAAATTAAAAAATTTATATAAATGTAATTTTATTCCCCCCATTCATGCCCCATTCTCTTTCATGTGAACAATATAGGACTGATCCAGAGTTGGCTGGCAAAAAAAAACCCTGCACCATACTCTCCAACTGTAGCTATTCAGGCAGTACAGTACCATTTTTTAACGGTCTGTACTGGCTTTAAAGGGCTCCTGTACCGGGTTCTGGCAATTCCCTCCCCCCCCTATACTCACCTTCCAGTCCTGCAGCATCTGATTACTATAGCAGAGATGCAGGGACAGTGGCGGATTGGCAGTAGGCCTTACCGGGAAGTTTCCTGATAGGCCGGTACCCTCATGAGGCCGCATGGAGGCTGCCTCATCAGCACATCATTTTTTTATGACAGTAGATCATCAGCAGCAGATCCCGTCAGAGAATCTCACGCCAGAGGGTATATATAGGGCCCCATTAATGACTTGAGTCATTCAACGTAGACACCCTGAGGAGGAAGGAGCTCTGTGTGTTCAACAGCCTGGAGGAGAAGAGGTCCCGATCTGGCAACATAGATGACATCAGAAATGTGAGTATGAAAATTTTTTAATATTACTTCTTAATAATGTTTTTGTTAAATAAAACATGGAGATTTTTTTAACACTTTACAAAGGCCCAGCGGCTTTTTTATGTAAAGGATTGGGTACAGCTATTATTTACGTTGGGATCGGCCCACATTGTTTCTTTATATTCTAGGATTGAGGCACATTTATTCTTAATATTTTAGGATTGGGGCCACGCATTATTTAGTTATTAGTATCACGAAATTGGATTGGGGCATATTATTTATTTATTATGAACGAGGCATTATAATTATTTATTTATTAGGATTGGGCCACATTATTTACTTATTATGAGCGGGGCATATTTATAATGTAATTATTAGGATTGGGGCCATGTAAATGTTTGTTTAGTGTAACGGGTGACTTTACTATGTATTTTTACTGTATCGGGAACTAGTAAAGTTTTTTTTTGTAAGGTTGTCCAGTATGGTTGCGGCAGCATGCTTATGGTACTATAAAGCACAGCATGCCCTGCAATAGAAGGCATGCTGTGCCTTATAGTACTAGATGCCGCAGCATACTAAGGGTTAATTGCATGCAGCGGCAGCCATTTTAAGTATTAAAAAGGATTTATTTTTTTTTATTTCATTTTTTGATATGGTGGGGATTTTTTTATCCACAGTGAGTGCCGATTTCTATGAAATCGACACTCACACCGACCTTTTTTTTCTTGCTGGTGTTTAAGGTGAGTTGACAGAGATTTTACAAATCGCAGTATAGTAAATACTTCTTAGTATGTAGCTCCAATGGGGCAGGGACTGATGTGAATGTAAAATATTCTATGGAAAGCACTACAAAATCTGATAGCACTATATATAAACCTGTTCATAAATAAATAAAGTCCCATTATGCTTTGCCAGGTATAAATTATGACTATGTTGCTGAGGCAAGCTGGTAGTTGTGGTATCACAACACCTGAAGTTCCAAAGGTTGCCTATGTCTGCTCTAAGTTAAGGAACAACCTTTTATCATCAACATACTAGTAGTATGTGCAGTTTAGTGTAGGTCAGTAAGATGCACATTTATCTAACGGTATGGAACTAAACCAATTTCACAGTAGAAAAGACACATGCAAAAAAAAAATAATAATAATAATAATAAAAATATTACATTTAAATATTATTTATAAATTTGTGGCTGGATGACCAGTATTTTTTTATATATATATTCTTTATTTATTATTGGACAAGATGAGTAATCCATAGAGAAAATAAAACAGAAATGTATTGAGCAACAACATACAGTATGTCTTAAGATATACTGAACAACATTAATCGTTATGTCTTTAACATGGGATAATGCCGTTCTGAATGCATTGAATAACTTTAATACCAAATTGAAGGATTAGTCACCAGAGGCCAAATTTACTTAAATCGATTTACTTTATTTACTAAAGTAAATTCAGGCTAAAATCGCTGGAAATGAGGGTTAGTGAAACTCGCCACTTTGTACTAAAAAACCACCTTTTTAAATAAAAGTAAAAAAATAACGCTTTACAGTAATTACAGCATGCAATTAACCTTTAACATGCTGCAGCATCTAGTACTATAAAGCACAGCATGCCCTTGTATTGCAGTGCCTTATAGTACCATAAGCGACAGCATGCCAAGGGTTCATGGCATGCTGCCACAACAATAGTGTCCTCCGTTCCTATTTAAAAAAAAAAATAAGGCCCCTCCATACATAATAGCAAACTATATGGCCCCTCCATAACCAACAGTAAACTATATAGCCCCTCCAGAACAAAATTTCTGGCCCTGTCAGAAGAATCTCAAGGCATACAGAACTTCTGGCATGTATATGGATCTGGTCCTTACAGTCAAAGTTGGTTGTAGAAGAGGCTGTGGTAGCATTGTCCAGTAACTTACAGGATCCCAAGCAGCATGGATTCAATGTCAAACAAATGTTATTGAATTTTTTGACTGGGTCAGTAAAGTATTAGATAAAGGGGGAGCTGTAGACAAGGCTTTTGACACTGTGCCACATCGGAGACTGTTAAATAAGCTGGAAACTTTAGGGTTGGACTTAAAGCTAGTTGCATGGATACAATCTTGGTTACAGGATAGACAACAAAGGGTTGTAGTAAATGGAATCTCTTCTGGGGATGGTAAGGTAACCAGTGGAGTAACCCAGGGTTCTTTACTTGGACCAGTGCTATTTAATATCTTTATAGGTGATATTGCCTGTGGTCTTGAGGGGAAAATATGCCTTTTTGCAGATGACACCAAGATGTGTAACCGGGTAGACACGCCAGGTGGGGTACAGAAAATGAGGGATGATCTAGGTAAACTGGAGGAATGGTCAAGAGTGTGGCAACTGCAGTTTAATGCCAAAAAATGCAAAATCATGCACTTGGGACACAAAAACACAAAGGCTCAATATTTCCTTAATGGAATTACATTAGAATCTACCGAGGAGGAAAGGGATCTAAGAGTCATTATTTCCAGTGACTTAAAGGTAGCCAATCAATGTAACAAAGCAATGAGAAAGGCAAGTCAGATGCTTGGTTGCATAGGGAGAGGAATTAGTAGCAGAAAGAAAGAAGTGGTGATGCCCCTTTATAAATCATTGGTACGACCTCACCTAGAATACTGTGTTCAGTTCTGGAGGCCATATCTCCAGAAATACATGAATACATTAGAGACTGTGCAAAGAAGAGCAACTAAAATGGTCCATGGCTTGTGTCACAAAACATACCAAGAAAGGCTACAGGAACTAAACATCTAGAGGAGGGTACCATTTAAAAAAAAAAAAGGTGTAATAGAACACAAGGACATGAATATAAACTGGAGGGTGCTAGATTCAAAGGAAATGTGCGGAAAAATAACTTCACTGAAAGGGTGATAGATAAGTGGAATAGCCTCCCATCTGAGGTGGTTGAGGCCAATACAGTAGAACAATTTAAACATGCTTGGGATAAATATAAGGGTATCCTAAATTGTAAACCAAATTGAGGGTAAATAGGGTCTAGGTTCAGTATAGTTTTGAATAAACAAATGGGCAGACTAGATGGGCCATGTGGCTCTTATCTGCCGTCACTTTCTATGTTTCTATGTTTCTATTGTCAGATTGCAAATTCAATCTGTTGAAGGTTGAGGGGGAGCCAGGCTGCCATAAAGGTGCGATATTCGCAGCTCTCCATAAACTCTAACCAATTGTACAAAGCCGTCATGTTTGTCCTTGGACGAGGAAATAATGTTTGCCGGACAGTAATTATCTGAGAGCAAAACAAAAGCTTATTCAGTCATCTAAAAGTGTTTATTTTTTATACAAAGAAGCCTAATCAAAGCAGGTTGATATTTACTGCAGACTATCAACTTCTCTCCTTACTAACCCAGCTCTTCCCTTGTAGTTGAATGCAAGAAACGAATCTGCATAGAATTTGCATACAAATATGAAAATAAAATGGGCTACATTTGTCAATTTGGAGACAGCAGTCATGAGTGACATTGATGAAAGACTCAAAAGATTTGTAAGGCAAACAAAAAGAAGGAAAACGAAGGACATGAGAAGGCAATGAAGATAATTCCTCATTCAAATGTGATTTCTGCATAAAAACACTACATCTAATAATAATAATTAAAGATTATACTGCTGTCGCTTGGGAATGTAGCTACAGGATGAAGGTTGCAGCTATCATATGTCAGAGAGATTGATGTTTATGTAAATGTTGATAGTAATCATTAACATTTTGTTTATAAATGATAAACAAAATAATGAAAAGGACGCATGGTCACATGATTAAAATACTGATTGTTTAAGCCCCCACAATTTAACATAATTTCCCAAACTCCATTGTGCCATACCTTTAAATCTCTTGTGTGAGTTTAGTATTTTTTTTCTCTATCCCACCCTTAAATCCAGCAACAGCCCATCAATTATATGAAATAAAGGTAAACTTTAACACTTTGTTTTGTGAAGATGCTATATACTTGCTTTTTTATTATTTTTTTTTTTTTATTGTTGATGTGTTGAAAATATAAAATTAACACTTTAATGGGATTATTCAATTTCATCTCATGGAACACAATTCAGTGAAGGTAGAGATAGGCTCAAACACAAGGAGCCTCACAGGGACACCTTAAGTTTTACATGCTCAGCAGCTGCTTAAGGGATGGGAATAAGCACAATGGATTGAATATCTGTATAACCACAAGAGGACCTGAGATTTGCTGTTTCCAGAGTGATGTTTCAATACTGCATTTTAGAGCTTTTTTTTCCTCTCTTCCCTTTATACAGATAAGTAGTTATTAATATTGGACCTTATTCACACTTAAGAGTGGGTTAGGTGCGGGCACATGCGCACCAAACTCACTCTTCCAGCCCCCAACACACCTCCCGTTACCTTATGGCACTTACAAGTCTTATGTCTTATGTCTCCATGCAATAGGCCGGATCCAGAACTACGTCCGTCTTCCATAGACGGACGTAATTCAATGAACAATAGCTACTGCGCATGCGTAATAGCTATTGTACGTAATCTGCGTATCGTTTCGATACGTAGATTGCGTATATGCGGTCTAAAAGACCTAATGCGGTCTAAAATACTTTTATTACTTTTTCTATTATAGACTGTGGCTATCTATAGACTTGTATTGCCATAATGATTATAAAGGCCCAGATCCAGACCTACATACGCTTGCAATTTTACGGTAGCCGCTGACGTAAAAATCGCCCATCAGTATTTACTGCGCATGTACACAGCAAATGTTACGCCGCGTAACTCTCCACATACGTAGCATCAGCCTAACTACGAATGAAGGGACTGGTTCATCCATACGTCACCTGTAGTTATGTTTGGTAGGTGGAGGGAGGCATTTAAATCATACAGTATGGGCCGGGTTAGGCAGTTACGTACGTAAATCAATTACATACGTCAGTACTTACGCTTTGAAAAGTTAAGGTAGGGTTTGGGAAGCGTAAAAAAGGCCAAAGTACGTACGAGCGAGGGGAGTGCTTGGAAAATACGCTAGCGTAAATACGTTACGAGATGAAACGTAACAAGCACTTAGGTCTGGATCTACCCCAAAGTTACAATTGTGTATCTTTCCTGACATCATTAACACATTTATGGGAATATTTGTAAATATGACATAAAAACTACTAGCAACTAATAGATATGAAAATTTAAATAGAGTATTTTGTGTAAATCGTGATAAAGTAAAGCAAATAGAGGCTAAGAAAAGGAGCAGATCAGTTTAGTGTTAATTCACTGCAGTGAAATCTTTACAATCGGAATTGAAGTGCAAGGTTGATGCTTTACTGTGAAGAACAAAGAACTATGTATGAGTCATGTTGCTTTTTCTTATCACCTGCCTAACCACGCACTGTCAAGAGCAAATTTACTATCGCTAAAAAGAATGGCAAAATTTATAATACAGTTCGACTCTTCCACTAGTAAATTGTAGATGTCATATTCACATCACCTGACTTTGCATGGACCTTGAAGGTATATAGACAAACTAAAAGAAATATTACACATGTACATTATGCTATGACAGTCCATGGAATATACTTTAAAATATTATCTAAGAAAAAAAAAGAAACTAAATAAAAAATTTAATAACAAAAGTCTGCAAAGGAACTCATTCAACATAAAATGTCTAGATTAAATCCCAGATATAACTCAATTGTTCAAACCGATCACAACATAGTAAAATGTACACAATGTAATTTAACGGCATGTTCCAGTGGCTCTTAAAATGATAGCTTAGCAAATCCTTTTAGTATAAAGTACTTTGTGTAGAATTGTTCTATTTTAATTAGAAATTGTTCTATTTTAATTAGAAATTGTTCTATTTTAATTTGAAATTGTTCTATTTTAATTTGAAATTGTTCTATTTTAATTTGAAATTGCTTACCACTATAGATAGATAAGGAAGCCTCCCGTGTTTGCTCCACAAATTTATTTGATTGTGTCTTCAGTACTTCTAATATCAACTAAAAACTTCATTTTTTTTCCACTAAATTTTTCCCATCAATAATTTTCATTGACATTTTTTTTAGGGAATAGGGGAGGGGCACAGAAAAATCAATAGGGAAGGGAAAAGGGAAACAATAAATAGGAAAGAGGGGACATGTAGCAATAATTAAACAAAATATTTCCAGAACGAAGTAGAAATAGGTTCACAACAGGGTGATTGCTAGTGGCTCAAAGACTATATAGACAAATGATTCTAGCTATAAGCTATTCATTAAGGCTAAATGGCATGGGATCTGTATCGAGTAAAGATGGAATCAAAGATGCTCCCACACCAATTGTTTCATATTTATGGCAAGCAAACCACTCAATAATGAGGGAGGAGGTTGATGTAGAATATGGCATACACTTTGTTTCCATCAAGAAATTATAGTGAATTTTAGAAATTATTTAAGCTAGGAATAGTGGGTTTGCACACTTCCAGGTCTGGGCAATTGCTGCCTGGGTGTCAATCAGGATATGTCCTATAATGTATCTAGAATGGGAGGGGACAGCCGTAGGGTAAAAATGTAGTAAGGTTAATTCTGGAGATTAAATCAAGGTGGAGTACCTTGCTGACCAAATTAAAAACAGAGTACCATAATGGGTGAATGGAAGTCCCAAAATACCTGAAAAATATCTCCTGTCCGATTGCACCCTCTCTAGCAGCATTTAGATTGGGAAGGCTAGATTTAGTGCAGCTTATCTGGGGTGAGATACATCCTGTACAAGATCTTAACATGCATTTTTGTATGATTAATACATTTAGACAATGAAATGGGGGTAAAACTCAAATGGGCGCAAAATTAAAGTGCAACGTGCAATCAGTGCAAAAATATAAAATAATAAACCATTAAAATTATGTATCAAGGTATAAATCTAATATTTAGATGATTCACTGTGGAAATCTAATAGTGAGTAAAAATTAAATTTATGAATAAATGGGGGAGAAACTCAAATGGACACAAATATAATGGGGCTGATTCAGAGATGCGATTGCGAAAAGATCGCAAATATACGCATCTAATGTTAAGATCCTAGCAGGTTCCAGCCCACTGCCTAAAGAGTCACTCCCCTTGCAAACAGCGGTGGATCTTAAACTTAGACCACCATTGACTAGCCCTAACTCTACGCTGTCATTTGGGATCTTAAGTGACGTGGTAGCGTTCATTTAAGATCCTAAGTGTCAGTCCTCGCCCACTTTCCCTCATTTCCCTGCCTCCCCCCGCCCATTTCCATGCAAATCCTTAAGATCTTAAAGATTCGCTGCACTTAAGATCTTAAGTGCTTGCGTGCGATTCAAACTTACGCTCTTAGCAAATTTACGCTCCTAGCCGCTACGTAGACGGCGTTGCACTATTACTACGCATGCGCAGTTTTGCGAATTTTCTAGGATCTTAAATATACGCTCCTAAGTGCCATGGAAATCGTATCTCTGAATCAGCCCCAATGTGACAAAGTGAAATTGGTGCAATAACCTAAATATATAAATAATGGTGGCTGTAAAATCCTGGAAGCAAAATAGATCCGTATGTGCCAAAATGGTAAGAAGTAAATAGTGATCAATTAAATAGCGGGTGTATATCTCAATATATATATGGGCAGGATATATCTAAATCTGTGGATGAAAAATAAACAGTAGTAGAAAAAAGATCTAATAGGATAGTACAAGCAAATCTTAAAAGACGTAATATGAATTATTCCTAAAAACAAAGGTATGAAACAGTCCCGATTTAAATGAAGTACAACAACTCAGGCTGTTTGTAGAACTTGCTCTTTAATGTGAAAGAAATTAAGCCAAAGAAGGGTATCTCTGGGGAAGTTTCTTGTACTGATAAAAGGATTCGGTAGATGATGTATCCTATAAGTGAGCAGGTCAGAGTCTTTAGCATTTGGTAGCAGCTTGTGAAAGACAGCCAAAGCAAATTGTAGAAGATCTTTGTTAGGTACTGATTCAGGGATTCCTCTTATTTTGATGTTGTTTCGTCTTGAACAGTCCTCAAGATCTGTAACATTGGGCTGTATTCAGAGATCCGGTTTTAACGAAAGTTCCATGCGTAATTTTAGGATCGAATCAATTTTGCATCAACTGTGCATGCGTAGTAATAGTGACACGTTGTCTACGTTGAAGTTAAGGTCGGAAATGGCTAAGGGACAGACTTGTGAATAGGGCGGAGTGTAGGAATGCGTAATGTGGAAATATACGGACCTAAGGATTTGCATAGATATGGGCGGAGGGAGGCATTGAGATGAGGGAAAGTGGGCGCGATTACAGAATTAGGGCAGGTAATATACGCAACTAATACACAGAAGGCCGGAAGTGAGTGCAATCGAGCATATGATCAGCAGAAGGTAATGGCTGAGGAGAATAGGCAATGCGTCTGAAAGCCCCAGATACAGTTCAGTATTTAAATCTCACCAAAAGGGCCAGTTAAGAAAGACTAAAGACTGCATGCGGGAGAAGGCAGTCCTTTCCGGTCACACTCCCGAAGCTTCCAACAGGTCACCACTATTGAGTCTAGGGCGCAATATGGGTGACTGCTTTTGATTACTTTAATAGGCATTACGGTCCATATTCAGACCTCCGGCCGCATTTCATATATGGCCGGAGTTTACCGATATGAACTGCTGCCCATGTTATGCTATCTACGTTACTTTTTGCAACGTAGATTGCGTATACGCGGTCTTCAAGACTGTGTATACGCAATCTACCTTGCAAAAAGTAACGTAGATAGCGTAACGAAATTACTGTGCATGCGCAGTAGTTCATATCGGTAAACTCCGGCCGCATATGCAATGCGGCCGGAGGTCTGAATACGGCCCTACAACTCTATTTGATAATACCCTTTAAATCTCCTTCAAGTTTGGAAAGTTTTACTAATTAATAGGGCTTTATAGCAATCAAATTTTATCACCAGAGATAAGTTTATGTTATGTTATATGAAAAATATATTGGTGGTGCTTGAACTTCAGTGTTACCTCCATATAAAGCGTTATCACTTTTGGCTATGGATAATAGGTTGTTAACCTTGTGTAACAAATTGTGGGTCTTACTGCACTCAGCACTGCAGCCTCTCTCATCCTCCAGAAAACCTCTCCTCACACTGTGTCTTCTGTCAGTCTCTAAATGGCTATGTCTGTGGGACTACCAGTACGGTCCAAAGGTGTGGCCATCTTCTGCCTACTCTAGACCAATTGCCAAAAATCCAAACCAGTCACAAGGTCCAATCAAAAAAAGTTACCCTAAAAAAATCTCTGGCAATGACCTCTCAGTGCCAGTACAAGTGCCTTAGTATTTGTTTCTGGTTCCTATTTACACCTCATGAGACGCTACAGCTCAGTATTTATTCTGAACATTGATACGGCTCATCCTGTACTCTAAACATCATTACAGCCCAAGCTGCATACTGAACATGTCAGAACTTCCTTCCCTTCTTCAGGAAAGTGAAAATGTATTATTGCTATGCAGATACTTCTACCAAATTCCCTCTAACTCTTTAGAAGCAAGGGACATCCAATCATTCCATGTGCTCCAACATTCATTGTTCATTGCTGCTCTATCTCTCCACAACACTCATTGTTGCTCAGCTTCCTGAATTTTCTACTCTGCACAGTTGGTTTCCATCATCCGCCTCATTGTACAGCTTGTTGATCCAAGGCTGGGACCTCTGCTAAATACTACTGCAGTTCCACCTCCAGCCTGTTGAGAACCTTTCTTGTGACCCCTATGACTCACATCCATGGCCAGCGTGATGCATTCCATGGCACAGACCAGCACCAGACTAACCCCCCTGCTCCAGCGCATGGCTGAAAGGAGGATTCTGCTATCAGCCACCATGGCAGTTACACAAAGTAGCTGATAGCAAACCTTTTTTTCAGCTACCGGGGTTTGCTATCAGTTGTTCTACATTCTGCATGGCAGCTGATAGCAGGAACTTCCTGCATGCAAATGATGGTTCCGTGACTAGGAAGGAGAGAGAGAGCACACTCCAGAGAAAGAAGAAACAGCAAAGGTAAGTGAAGAAAAACACATCAATGGGAAATATTGGGAGGCTGGTGAGAGAACAATGGGAAATAGTAGAATGCTGGAGTCACATGAAAGTGGAGCTGGAGAGCTATGATTCCCATACTGGGGAGCTGGAGACATAATTGGAGAGCACTGGGGTGCTGGAGACACATAAAGGGGAGTACTAGGAGCTGGAAACACATGAATGGAGAATACAGGAGAGGCTGGAGATTCATAAAGTGGAGAACTAGGCGCTGGAAACACATGGATGGGGAATATTAGGGAGGCTGGAGACACATGATGGGAATATAGGGAGGCTGGAGAGACATAAGAGAGAATATTGGAAGACTAGAGACTCGTAAGGGGGAACATTGGGAGGCTGGAGACACACATGCGGGAAATATTGGAAGGCTGGATACAACATATCTGTTGCCTATGAACAAATTGTACTCGTAATTGTAAGTCCATACTCATAATCGTAATTGCAAGTCTATAGCTTCCTGTTTCAGTCAACCAGATACCCAGACACTCCTTGACACGGTGCCTATTTTGTACTGACACTTTCTATGGTAAGTTTGTTAATACCTACAGGAGGCTTTATTCCTTGGACATTTTAAATACAAAATTCATCTCTAAAAGTAATCCTCCTGTAGTTGTACTGGATCTGACCCAGGCTGTTTTTCTTGTAAAAAGGTTTATCCAGCCAGAGTTCTTGCAGAGATTTAATGAATGGGGCTGACGTCACACATTCACTCATCCTGTGAGTCAGCGCTCTCTCTGCAGGGCTTATGCACAGCACCAAAGGCACAAATGCACAAAAGTTTTGCTGTTTTTATAAATAAATTGTAATTTTATTTAAGAACAGCAAAAGTTTTGTGACTATAACTCCTTCCCCCCCCCCTCAATCTATACATATTGTGATGGCTCCAGACTTAAGAAGGAGCTTGTAATTAAGAGAGGAAGGTTGCACCTGGGCAAAACCATGTTGATTTCAGGGGGAATCAAGTTACCGTATTTCCCCATGTATAAGACACGCCTTTTTTAGACAAAAAATAGGTCTAAAAATCAGGTGCGTCTTATACAGGGGATGTAACACTGAACTTACCTTTTCCTCCCCTCCAGCGGTCCCTCCGGCAGTTTCAGGCTCTCTCCCCGCAGCTGTTACTCCGGCTGTCTCCCTCGCGTTGCGCGCTGCACATAGACATTGCGTGACCTAAGGTCACACAACGTCATTGTACAGCGCGCACCGCGAGGGAGAGAGGCTGAGTCACAGCTGCGGTGGAGAGAGCCTGAAACTGCCGGAGGGACCGCTGGAGGGACAGAAAAGGTAAGTTCAGTGTTATATTTTCATATCCCTTCTATAAGATGCACCCAATTTTTTATTAAATCATGTAAAATATAAAATATAATAGTTAAAAAATATATTTATTTTTATTTTTCATTTAGGCTCCAAAAACGGGGTGCGTCTTATACAAGGGAGCGTCTTATACAAGGGAGCGTCTTATACATGGGGAAATACGGTACATACATACATACATACATACATACATAAACACATACACACTAATACACACATACATACATACATACATACATACATACATACATACA
>WWET01001230.1:343898-353934 GCA_011038615.1 Limnodynastes dumerilii
CCCCCCCCCCCCCCAAAAAAAAAAAAAAAAAAAACATTAGATGTCATCATCAGAACTCAACTTTGTAACATGTGATTGACAAATGGTTAATCAAAAATAGCCACCTGTCTACAAACCTTTTCTTTGGGTAGTTAAAATGTTTGGAGTCATTCAGTCATCCTCACTACTTCTCTAAAAACACATTAATCATAAATCAACTTCTATTTATAATTTATATTAAGCCAGTTTTGGCACATGACGGGGTATATCCAGAGTAGAGATTTAGACTAGAGCATGTGCAAGTATAAAACCTAATTGAACTGCATAGGAAAGCAAATGTGAATGGTGAAAACAGAATTTGAGTTTAAATGTGAATTTCCCAGTGAATTAAATGTGATTTTCCCAGTGAATTTCCCATCTATAATGCTGTACAGTAATGCGTGTTATGTATGCAAAAGCAAAGTATTTTAACTTCATGAAAAATAATTAAAATTTAAATTTGCATCTTTACATTGCAACATGGTTTTGCTCAGGTCTATATATGAAGCTGTTTTGCCCTTACTCTTAAACTTTGCTCAGCCCCGAAGTTGTTGAAACATGATCTTAATATGGAAAGAAATTTATAATGGTGAAGATAAAAAAAAATGTTAACACAATGGGGTATATATACTAAAGACAATTTTAGCCAAATCGCCTAAACTCACGTGAGTTTGGAGGCGATTTGACCATCACCGTATTCACTAAAGGCAAAGTCCCATGACTTTTACCTCTAGCAAATTCAAGTTGCCAAACATTACGGGACAAAAATCATCCAGATGTTTGGCAGTGAAAACATACAGATCACCGGATTCACTAAAGACGATTTGTCTAAATCGCCTTTAGATTGTCGGCAAATCACTGAAAACAAACTTGCAGGCTGTGTTGGGCGCTTTCAATGAAAGCGCCTCACACAGAACCTGAAAAACACATGTCAAACTATTTGACGTGTTTTTCTGTGTGTAAAATCCAAGCGCAGCATGCTTGAAAGCCTTAGCCATGCTGTGCTGATAGAACTACAAGGCTAAGCATTGCTTACCCTTGTAGTAATATCAGCGTCAGCATGGTAAGACTTCTAAACATGCTGCGTAAATATACCCCAATGACATAAAATATTATAAATAAAAGAATAAAACAAATTATATTATAACAAAATATCCACTTGCATGCCATCAAGATCATTTGTTGGGAGATTGAGATACTGTTTCCCATGATGTTACTCTTTCCTATATTTTTTCACAGTTATGGTTGTCATTTAGATAATATTAAAGGTCCGGATTCACAGTCACATAGTTTTCTTCTTACATACATTGTTTTAATAATTGAGCTACTACGCATGCATAGTAGCTTATTTACACTATCTACGTACCATTTCTGTAAAGACCGCGCTTACGCAATCTATGTACAGAAATGGTACGTAGATAGCATAAATAAGCTACTACACATGCATAGTAGCTCAATTCTTAAAACAACGTACGTAAGATGAAAACTACGTAACTGTGAATCCAGACCAAAGTTTCTAATGATATAGTCTACACCATATGACATTAAAGCTATTGGGCTGGATCCAGACCTTGTTAAGTGCATGAACTTAATTACTCCTGGGCTAAATCATGTTGATTGCAGGGGAGTCATATTTCATCTGTTGCAAACAGTATTAGAGTTGAGAGGTGATGTTTCCTATCCCAAGTCTAAATAACAGTGTGATAGTAACGCTGGTCAGTATCTGTGTGCAGTAAGCAGATATATCCCTGCATGCAAAGAATACAATTAACTTGGCTCCCCCTGAAATCAATATGGTTTAGCCCTTGAGTAACTAAGTTAATGCACTTAACAAGGTCTGGATCCAGCCCATTCTTTGGAGTACTTTAATATTCACATGAAATCTGTGTGGATATAATTTAATTTTTAAACTAAGGAATTGCCTAAGCACAGAGGAAGAATGGGGATTAGGTGTGTTATTTATAGTATGGTTGTAAGTATGGAGAGAACTTTCTAAAAGGTTTTAGTAGACTAACCTTCAGTCTTGATTGATTCTCTGAGTAGTCTGTGACTTATTTACTTCAATAAATACATCAGACAACAAGGCACAAAAATTCTGAAAATACAGAAATAATAATAATTATAATAATTCATTTAAAAGGAAAAGTAAAGCTATATAGGAATATCTCTCTGGGAATCCAGGGCCCGTTCGTCTTCCTGTCACTGTACAAAAACATGTAGCAATCAATGAAGACTCTATGCTCTCCCTTCTTCACAAACCCAATGTTCAACCTTACTTCTTGACTAATTGCAACTTAGAATGTTTTATTAATATAAGAGTAGCAGGCTAACCATATGACCACATGCAATCTCTTGATGTCTCTCTAATTAAATGACAAACTTTAGTTGAGGCAAGTGACTTTATAGAACACAGAGGATTATAAGTGTGTTTGCAGATTCTAATCATATGGAATGTTTTCAATACTCATGGGTAACACTTTAAGAAAGTAGTATCCTATGAGAAGCGGACAATGTAGGACCGTCTTCCCAGGCGCTTAACTATAGTGGGCACAATGGATAGGGCTACTAGTGGACCTGGAGGGGAGCTTGTGGTAGTCATTCCCCTTGCACTGTAAGCACACTGCCTGTGTGGAGTATAGGAGTCTACTATCTACACACTTCTACCAGGACCCGCACAGCCCCACTACAGTGCTGGTTCTGCAGCCCCAGGTCCCACTTAACAATGGCACATGTACCACCAGTGGTAAAAGTACCATGGGTTGAGAATCCCTGCTCTAAGCTAACATTATAAAATCTAATACACAAGAATTGGATGAAGATATGGAAATCAGAGTTCTAGTCGCAATGTTAAGGACTGTACTTTAACACACCATTATTTTTGGTAGCATACTAATTAGCTACCTTTCAAAATATTTTTTAAATGTGATTTTCTGTATTGTGATTTTGTCAAGTAGCTGGTACAGCGTTAGTGCTAAGTAAATCAAATCATGCATACATTTACAACCCTTGGGAATTTTGTTGCTTCACAAGCTGTGAGGAATAATGAATCCTTCTTTTGTAATTTGTTTGAACTATGCCTCATTGACTACTGAGTTCTACTCTTTATTTTCCTTGAATATATTGGACACTTCTAATTATTTTTAAAACGTTAAAAGAAATATCAAGCTCTGTTATTTTGTATACTATTATAGGTTTGATGGCTACTTTTACTAGCTTGGTATATTTTTATAGCATTCTTATATCGAAAATATAAATTATAGGTCTATGATTACAATATTTGGGTTTATACAGTATCCAAAAGCTTCCACAGAAATGGCCTTTAAATTAAATGCTGTCATAAGACTTTCTTTTGTGTGTTCATGAGTGTGATTCAGCTGGTCTTTGAAACCAACATAATGGAAGAAGGAAACTAAAGTATTAGAGTGGTCATGGTTTAATCCTGGTGAGTAATTAGTCATCTCTTTGCAGGAGCTCAGCAGGTCCACAAGGGTCCACTGCAGTCCAATCAGGATGCGACTTTCTTAGATGGCCTGCTACGGCAGGTCAATTGACAAGTTCTGTGGCAAACAAATTTAGGCAGCATGGTGGTTCATTAAGTAGCACTTGTGCCTCACAGCACTGAGGTCATGAAAGCATGTTCTCCCTGTGTCTGCATGGGTTTCCTCTGGGTGCTCCAGTTTCCTCCTACATGCTAAAAATAGGTGGCATGGGCCGTTTTCGACACCGCATTTATGAAGACGGAGCTCTTCAGAGAATTCCTGCCCCTGCCACAGACAGGTAGGCGCCGCTATATCATGCAATCCTAACCTTAAAACTGAAAACAAGCATATTTATGTTTTCATCTATTTGTTTTCTAGTAATGTTATGTTGGATACATGATTAAAGCCAGATAATTACTGGGAGAATTTGCTCAAACCATGTGCTCTGGCAGAGAATCTGTTAGAGGAAGAAGGGAGTGTTTGTGTGAAGGATTGGAAGTGTGCTCAAATTGGAACAGAAAATAACGGTAAAATAGTAAAGGCGAGATTTCATTGAATACATGGTAAAAGTGAAATATATACATGTGAATTTTTGCCTTTTTTAAATTACAAAACAGCATTTTAAACCAAATACAGTCAAATTGAGAAATGCAAAATGAACAATGAACAATTTAAAATTAACAATAGACTGTAAATCTATGCAGGCCACTAAAAGCAAAAATGTGTTACACCAATGACCTAAAGTGGGATTAATTTAATTGAGCTATACAAGGTTAAAAGCATAAACCTTGTAAAATCTGTCAGAATCCCCCAGAATCCAGAGATTTCTACTGAGAGTATTTCCGTCAGAGATCGATTCATCTACATGGGTGAGGGAAAGTATGTTTATGGTACAGTGATGGTGTGCTAAGTGCTCTCTGCAGTTTCCAGACTTCCTACCCGTAACCATTTTATATGAGAACGGTGTTGAAGTCTTGAGGTAGAGAAATAGTGTTGGTATTGCCGAAGTGAAGTGGCAGTAAATTAATTTTTAATGTTAAGCCGGTTACTAATTCCGGACTTAGGGGCATCAATTTACCTTCTTGTCCCTGGTGCTAAATTTTTAGCTACTATACAGCTCTAACAAGAGTCATCCACAAGATTCCATGTGAAAATAGGATAATCCTTATGGAGTGTGGGTCCCTGCTAAGAATGGCCCTATTTCGATAGGGCCGTTCTCTCCCAGCCAATTTTGAACTGGCTGGGATATCGATTGCTTATGCCTCGATGAGGCATAGCAATCAATCCACGGAGCACCGAACGCGGTGCTCCGAAAGGTAAGGCTAATAACTACCCCAACCCTTCCCTTAACCCTCCCCTCCCATTACCCTAACTCTAACCCTGCCTTCCCCTCAGCCTGACCCTAACCCTCCCTTCCCTGCAGCCTGACCCTCCCTTCCCCGCAGCCTGACCCTAACCCTCCCTTCTCCCTAGCCTAACCGTAACCCTTCCTTCTCTATAGCCTAACCCTAAACCCCCTCTTCTATGTCCCTAACCCTAACCTCTCCCCTTCCTTACACTAAAAGTCACCAGAGAGGTTACTCACCTCTCCAGAGCTGACAGCAGCGGGTCGCACGGGTCTCTGTGAAAATGAATGGGTGAGTTTGCTGATCGGCACACTCACCCATTCATAAATTTTTTTTATAAAACGGGCCCGTATTCGAAATAAAGGCAGTCAAAAAGTAACTTTCCGGTGTCTATTTCTGAAAGGAGCCTTCGTTGCGGGGACTGCAACCGATCCTTATGGGGTGAGGGAAATTTTAACCATGGACCTTTTCCCAGCTTTCTCTCTACAATATACAATAAGCAGATTGCCTAATTTCATCATTATTTTCCACTTAATATTGTACATTTCCATTTTCATAATTTAATAGTTGCGCAGGAGATTCTAGTTAGCAGATAGCTAAAGTCCATTAACAATTTTATAGTTGTCCCAGGCCACATTCCATTTGGTACAGTTGCCATGCTGTGGGAATAGATAGCTTTGTAATGAATTTACATAGAATATCATTTATACATTTACTAATGCGGCCTGCATTTAATGTGCTCATGATTTCCAGCTTAGCTACCAGTGAAGGTGGTTATTAAAAGTAAGCATGTAAGTAAAGCAAAGAAACAATTATTCATTCCCGCTAGCATATTCAGAACACACTAATTATATAGGATAAATTAAAGGTTATTTAAATTAAGGAATTAGTGGCTCACTAATGTCAATTATGATTTAATATATCACTTAGTGGTGATTTGCAATTGATAAAAAGGTTCTCAGGACTCTAATGGGTTTTTTTCCCCCGTAATACTATTACTTTTAATATTAACTCTTTAGCTGCCACAATGTACTTACAGTATAATTGCTGTAGGATTGACACGCACATCTCAAGCAGTTTCGCTGTGGGTGAGACAGTCACAATTTTAGGGTTTTGTCATGAATGAGGCGTACACTGGGATATATTTTCATTCATTGCTTTGAATTATTGATGTAGTTGTTTTTAAACCTTTTCCTGAGAATAAATGCTATTTTTTGGAAGCATATATTCAGTGTTCAGTATAATGTGCCACCCAGGCCCTTTATATTTGAGTCTATCACAATTGATGAATCTAGATGGGTACACTACCAATAACATAATTTATCTTTATATGGGTACAGTTACTTTACTTTGTCACACAAATTGGAACCTGTTTAGCAGTAATCTGCCATCAAGTGAGGAGATGAACATTGTATGGCTCATACCAATTTTACACATGAATTAGTATAATATTGACTTGTACTCTTTATAAAGGAAGGCTTGCCTGCTAGTCTTCTCTTTTTTAATGGAAATTACTGCTATGATAGCTTTCATCTCCTTTGAAAATGCAAAAGACTAAATTTACTTGTTTGCAGTGGAGGAGCAAACCTCGTTGAGCAACATATGTGGTCTAGCCATAGTGGTAGGTATTCTGAGCATGCATGAATGGTCTACCTGCAGATACACCGACATCCCTGGTTATAACAGTATAATATTACTTAAATGCTGACAAATTGGGCCTATACTTTTGCACTTATCAGTACAACAACAGACACGTTTTATCTCTAGAGTAACAATTCAATTTAATTGAATTTAAATGTAATAGTTATCAAGGCACTATCGACATATCCATATACATATCCTCACTCATCTCAAGATATATCCCAGCTCGCTGTCTCAGGTCTTCATAGGACATGCAACTCTACACAAAACAAATGCTCTGATTCTCAGTTACAAGACTTCTCTTGGGCTGCACTCACTCTTTGGAATAACCTTCTTCACCCATTAAGAATATCCTTTACTCTCTAAACTTTCAAGCACTACCTTAAAACTCACATCTTCAGACAAGCCAATTTGCTATTTGGTTTTCATTTCTGTTACATGATTAACGTGGAAACTTAAGCTTGGAAACTTTTCTTTCCATACTAAAATTACCCTCAGTCCTGATATTAGCACTTGACTGAATCATACAGAGCGCTGAGCACTTTTACCATACAAGCTGGCTGGTCAATTTTGTGGTATGTAGCACTTACCCTTATGTATCAATCCCAATGTCCTATAAAGTATAATCCTGCGGGCAGGGCCCTCTTACCCAGTCTATCTATAACCACCCGCTCTTGTTATAATGATTATAAAATTGTAAAGCACTACGTAATCTGATGGCACTATATAAAAACCTGTTATAGAGAAATAAATAAATAATAGTCCATAGTAATAGCTAACTCACAACACTATAGGAAGAGTGGGAGGGGACAATAGCAGTGGCACTGGAAGGACCACCAATTCCCATATGTGTGGCAAATATGTCAAAGTTTTCTGTGCTGCATAATAATGTGTTTCTCTATCTATAGAGGCACTAATTAGCTACCAGACTAGACACACTTTCAAAGTGCCATATATCTTTTCCCATTATCATTACAGTAATTTATCATATATTGCTGTGAAGCTGGCAACACACTAGAGCCCAATCCTCCAGTTATCACGGATTGGATGAAATATCACTGTAGTGTGTGATGCCAATTTTTACTGAATACAAATGATAATCATCTCTGAGAGGCCAGCAGCAGATAACCGCATCTTGCAGAATTCCCGATTGATTATCGTTTCTTGGGTCAGATATCGTGCTGTGTGTTTACTCTTCAGATAATCATTGAATATTTTTACAGATTTTTTCTTTTGATGCTAAACACCTTTGGTACGTGACTATGTTAAAACTTCAAAACTTGTAACAGCAGCTTACTGTGTATTGCAAGGGATACACATTCAGCTGACCTCCTTTTCACAGTGACAACAATGGTCATGAAAAGACCTTTAATGTTTCTATGAATTTCTTTATTTTAACTTTATGGAAACAATTTGCACAGACCTTGGAAGTTTCTCCAAAATTTTTTTTTCATATGGCATGGATTTTGGATTTTCTCCCGTGCAGACATGCACCAGAAAAAAGGTGTGTGTATGTTAGCTACAAAGGGCCTGATCCAGACCTACAGGCGCAAGCGATAGTACGCCGATCGTAAGCGAAAATTCGGGGGAAAAAACACACTACGCATGTGCAGTATGACAACTTCCGGTCGTCCGAAGGACATGAACGTACAGCGAGCGTATTTTCAGCGTATTTTTCGCACAAGGGGCGTGCGTTTTGTACGACGATAGTCTGGACGCTCAAGTTACTACACAGAGGCGGGGATAGCCATTTAAATTGTACAGTATGGGCGTGCTAAGCCCAGTACGACCAGCGTATCGGTACGAAAATTTGCACGTACGCTGGAAAAACTTAGGGTAGAGTTCAGCCGTCGTAAGTAGGTACAATCACTGGGAGTGTTATGGGCGTGAAAGTTTATACGCCCAGGCGAACATACGCTACGCTCACGGGCGATTGCGGTCGTAGGTCTGGATCAGGCCCAAAGGGCGTTAATTCTCAATGACATATACATGTAGCTTTGGTGAAATGCATTTGGATTTTGGAACTTTTATCTAGAGGAAGTTAAGACAAATGTCAAAAAAATCATGTGGTGATGATAATCGCTCTAGTGTATGGCCAGCTTTATTGAGCAGGTTTGGAATGTTTTGGGTTTGGTTAACATACAATCTTTATTTTAATACATAGTTTTTCTTCAGTGTTATTCTCTTTTCTCTCATCTAAGTATAAAATCAATAAAGATTCAATATTTTAATTTAACCAAATGATTGAGGTAGAGATGTGCATCTATAACAACTATTCTTCTATTTTCCAGTTATATATAATAAACAGTTTATCACTCTGTGTTATCTTAACAGTATAATGCCACCTTAAATCCTAAAAATCAGCAATGTTGTTGGGTAATGTTTTTACAGCTCAGTTATACGTGAACAGTCATAAGTTTATTTACATAGCATAAAGGTTATGACATTAATGTCACCACAACACTAAAAAGTAAAAAAAAATATACAAACAGTTTTAGAATGAAAACTTTTAATAGTTATTTTATAAACTAATAAAAAAAAATTTGAAATGTATAACTTGAAGTTACTTTTGTTTAATTCCCTAATTGAAATTCTTCAATGTAATAAGTTACTCCAAATGATTGTTGAGTTGTTGTTATTTATTTATTCTTTTATTGTTTATACTTGCATTCGGGTGGCATCTAATGAAAATTGTGAAGCTAATGAAATGATCTATTTGGAACCTGAGGATAATTCCTTTGTTTTTAAACTTTGGATAATAGTCACTAATTACTGCCAGAGGGAAATGTGACCTCAAATTTTATTTACATGATTAGCTAAAATAAAGAGGCTTTTACACAACCAACAGAGTTAAAAAGATATTTAAAAAGTCAATGCCTAATTAACCTTTATCTTGTAAACACCAAATTCGTGTCATTTGTTTGATGTCTCCGCATGCACATTTAACTGTCAATTCAAATAAATTAAAAAGAACACTTTTTATTAAAGATTTTTTTTATATTTAAAAAGTAACAAAAACTTGTTTTTTTTATACTTTTAACAGTGGTCAAAGTGAAAATATAAAAGTAGTGGTAGGGACGTTTAGAAAAGGTGATTTGAATCATAAAAAATAGTAGAAGTGATGGAGATTTACAGTCTTTCAAATAAATAATTTAAAGAAATAGCATTATGGCATAACAGTGTATGCTGCCCAACTTCAAGTGCTCTTCAGTAATAAAGCTATAGATTCTCTATATAAAGTAGTGTCAGTAGAGACCTTTCCTTCATTTGCAATCACCTAACATCTCTGTGTCTCTGGAATATATTATTACTTACACTCCAATATTCTATTGGCCTCTTGCTATGGTTTCTGGTAGTTTATGGTTATTATTACATAAAGTACAGACACTCAATGCTCTTTTAAAGTTAGGACCAGCATTTTTATAATGCAATCACCTCTCTGTGTCTCTGGAATATATTATTACTTACACTCCAATATTCTATTGGCCTCTTGCTATGGTTTCTGGTAGTTTATGGTTATTATTACATAAAGTACAGACACTCAATTCAATG